>WYDI02028921.1:18191-54839 GCA_009867235.2 Psittacus erithacus
GCACTGAGCACCGGGCACTGCGCCCTGCACATGGCACACCCCACATTCATTGTACACCTCGCGCTGAGCAACCACCCACCGCACTGCACAGCCCCCACTGAATAACCACCCGTTGCACACTCCACACTGAACAGCTACTGGATAACCCTGCATCGCTCACCCCCCTATTGCACACCCCACACTTCACCCCCATTCTACATCCCTTACATTGTACACCCACCCTACACACAGCACACTGCACACCCTACCCCGCACACCACACACCAGCCCTTGCACGCTGCAGCTTCCTTGCAGAAGCTCAGCAGCAGCTCCAGACAACCACAGACAACCACAACCCAGTGGGCATCTCCCAGCTCTGGAGATTCAGCTAAACCAGGCTCCACATGCCGTGCCCACAGGGTTTATTTCCCACTCACTCTTCCGCTGCTGACACATCACTGAGTGCTCCCCACCGCCGTGGCCATGCTCTCCTGGCTCTGAGCACTGGCTGCCAGGGGCCACCGAAGCAGCTGCATCTGGAACTGAACCGTCAGTGGCACTGGCTGCAGCCCTTGACCCTCCTCCGGTACACTGGAGCCTTTGTTTTTGATTTTTCCTGTGGAAAGATGTAAATCTGTCAATGTCTTGACTGAGTAAATCACCCTAAAAGCAGCAGTGCACAGCAGGGAATGCCCCTGCACCGACATCTGGGCCTTGGGGAAAAATCTATTTGAATATGGCTTTGCGTAAGAAGCCCAAAATGCATCTTTAACAGGCAATTGATGGGGTGCAATCTTGCTTCTTGTTGTTAAATTCCACTATAATTCCTAGGAAATAAGATGCAAAAATAAATCATTTCAAAGATGCTGGAAAATCAAGCGCGGGATAAAATGAGACCCATGTGAGATTACTTCCGAAGACATGCTTCAATGTCCGGGCATATTGTTCGCTTGAGACAAAGCTTGCTGCCTTTCCTCTTTGAGCTGCCTGGAAGGGATCCCACTTCCTCTGAGAGGACTTATTATTTGTGTGCATTTACTGCCTGAGGGATGCAAATCAGCCCCAGCTCCCAGCTGCGAGTGCTGGTTCTTATGCAGCCTGGTTGGATGTGCGGCCACAGCGGAGTGAGGGCTGGGACCCAGCCCCAGCGCCCCAAAGTGTAGCCATGGCCACAGATCCAAGGTGGTCCATGGTACCCAGGTGATGAGCAAGTGCCAAACGGTGCAGTGCGGTGACTCACGGAGCAGCCAGGGCCCCTCAGCCACAATCAGGGTGTCATAGTGAGTGACAGCAGAGCACACACCGTGGGATGCTGCTGGCACTGGGTGTCCCAAGCTGGGGGAGGCGGATGGTTTTTAGGCGCTGTCTGAAACAGTACTTATGCCCCTGCACAGGCATAAGGGGACACCAAATTAAGCATGAGCCTCTGATCACTCTGGGTTTCCTGTGTCAGCAGCAGCTTTCTGTGCACCCAACACCACTCCCAGCCTCACAGCCCCTGCAGCAAGGGTTTGCTCTCGCTCAGGCTGAAGGAAAGACCTGAAGACCTCCTGTATGCACACAGACCACAGGCACTGGGGGTGGAAAGGAGGTAGAAAACACCACTGCTAAACTTGAGCTGTTTGACAGCAGCTCCCTGTCATATACTGCAAATACACATTTTCTTATAGGGAACAATGATTCAGAGAGTTTTATCTTCTTTTCAGGTAGCTGGGGAGGCCATTGGGCTTCTTTGAGTGCAGGCACAGCCTAGGACTGCAGATGCCCCCCAAAGATGGGTAACAGGCCATAGAAAAGCATCCTGGGACTTTGGGGAAGGGGTTAATTTCACCCTTAGATTAGCAACTAAATCTGATGCCAGAGGAGGGGGAAGCAAGAGGCCAGACCAGCTCCATGCTCTCTTTCACCCATGAGCAGCTTTTCATCATTGCCCTCCCCCACTTCCTCCTGCTCTTGCATTAGCCCTCTGATGTGCTGGCACTGCTATTTTTGTAGTCAAAACAAGATTGCTGGAAAAATAACCTGCAAGAGGCAGGATGAGGTTTGTCTCCACAGATTAAGCAACACTGCTGGCTGAGCAGATGCTGAGCTCTGCACTGAGGAGGCAGGGGCACCCCTTAAGGGTCAGGGTGGTCCTTTCATGGGTGACAGCAGATTGGGGTCTGCTCCCAGGCCCACCCTGGGGCAACCTGGTGCTTCTCTGTGCATCTCATCTCTAAACCAGAAAGAACAATAATCCCCTCTACAACGTGTTGTGAGATGTGAGTTGGAAATGGATGAGGGCCTTATTATGTATCCCAGACAGCACTGGCCCCAGCTGCCCATGCCAGCCCACACCACCAGCCACATTTGGCAGCCAACACAGCAGGCACTACATCTCTCACACAAGAATCTGCTTTGCCCTTCTCCCCTGGCACTCAGAGCCTGTAGGTGTGCATTGCTCCAGGACAGCTGCTCAGACTTGGATTCAACGTGTCCGAGTGTGTGTCAAACCTTACAGCCCCACAGTCAATAAATGTGTTAACAGTCTGGAAGTCAGGATGTGAGTAAGCACCCTGCTCACAGAGCTGGCAGGGTGTTGAGACCAGCCTCTGGGCTGGGCACTATTGCTGTTTGCTCTCACACTCACCACCCTCTGCCCAGCCAGCTCCAGTCTCTGTCACCTTTGGCAGACGTTGAAGCTTTCTGTTTGGCCTGACTTTTACTCTCTGCTTTGGGGGTTTTGCTCTTGTCTTTGTTTTTCTTCTTGTCCTGTGGAGAGAGCTGTTTCCATAGTTAGGCTGTGATGAAACTCACTGCCTGCATTCAGTCCTGTGACTGCCATCACCATCTAGGGCTTGATCACAGGGATTTAAAGGGCAGAGGAAAGAGGTGAGGGGAAGCAGAAGCACAGCAGAGGGAATGCCCAGAGAAGAGAATCCAAGAAATAGGAAGTGTGACTTGGTGTGTGCTGCCATGACGAGAGAGCATCAGAGGAAGCATGAGGGGTTGCTTTCATATTCTCAAGTGGAAAAATAAACTCATCTATTTTCCTGGGCCCAGAAAAAGTAGCAGTATCTATTGCTAATATCAACACTAAGTAAGGATACCGTCACCAGTGGATGGTGCTCAAGCAGGGCTATTTCAGGCCTATTTTATGGAAAGGAGAACTGAGGGATGCACGGGAAGGATGCTCAGAC
This sequence comes from Psittacus erithacus, assembly GCA_009867235.2. NCBI lineage: Eukaryota > Metazoa > Chordata > Aves > Psittaciformes > Psittacidae > Psittacus > Psittacus erithacus. Next base: position 21,350 of record WYDI02028921.1, read on the forward strand.
CAGGATATGCTGAACCCCAGCCTGCAGCACTGCCCATCCCTGGCAGCTCTGTCTCATGTGCCCCAGAACATGCTCCTTACCTTCTCCTCCACACTTGGTGGCTGTGGCGGTTTTTCAGCGATCAGGATCCCAAAGTCACACACAGTTGTCACCGGGTCCTCAGTGGCCAGCAGAGCCTCCAGGGTCACCTTCCTGGTGCCCAGGGTCTTCCGAATGGGGGGGTCACTGCGGAGTTCACATGACTTCTTCTTCTTCTTTTTCTGCTTGTCCTTGTGTGCAGGACCCTGCAGGGCACCAGCACAGGGACAAGCCTCAGTGGAGGGTTGGAGACCCTTTATCAGACAGCAAACAACCCCAGCCCAGCCCCTTGCCCACCACTGCAACCAGACCAAGATGAAGAACTGCTGCTGCCTTCCTCCCACAGCAAGGGGGTACTTTGGTGAGAGGTCTGGGATGGAAGGAAGGTTTTGACACACTAAACTGATCCAGGAAAAGGGTCCTTGTTCCCCCACCAGTGTTTTTGCAACTGGGATGTTATCTGGGTATCGTGCTCTCCCAGAACCTACCTTGGCACCATCCTTCTGCTGCCCCCGTCCTGCCTTCTTATTTGTGTCCATGTTTTCTTCTGGATCAGCTTCAACAGGCCATGAGAGCACCTGCCCAGAGAGCGGAGCTTGTGCTTTAGGGCTGGGACACCAAAGGACCCTTGTTCAGGGTCACTGTCATCCCAGGCTGCTTCCCAGAGATAACACAACACCACTGCTGGGCCTTCCAGCAGCTCCTTCCCTTACATCCAGCTCTGCCACACACTCACCTTCTCCTCCACAACAGAGACAATTGTTCCAGCCACCAGGTAAGACTTCAGCCCCATTAAGTTCTTAACAATATGCTCCTTCCTGTAGCTGTAGTCAATGGTATCTTCCCAGGGCTTTCCAGGGGTGACAAACACCTTTGCTGTGCAGGGACACAAAAAACCTCTGAGAGAGCTCTCCTTCCTGAGGACAGAAGGACTCCCAGGACATGACTGGCACCAATTCATTGTCCATCAGTCTCAGTAACAGCCCAGCTGCAGCCAACACTATAAGGGACATCCTGATGCCACCAGATGCCAGGAAGGGTCTGAGCAGTGGGGCAGAAGATTTAGAATTCCTCCTTACCAGAACTGGCCTTGGGCTCCTCTGTGGCTGCAGGGTCCTGCTGCCTCTTTGTTTCTCCTGTGTTCGGAGCAGAACTATCCACATGCAAGGTGGCCCCCTCGAGACTCTCATGGATTTTTGTTACCTGGAACACAGGGGGATCTCTTGGAAGCATGTCTAGTTGTGTTTGCATCAGGACCAGGTGGCAGAGCTCTGCATCTGGGAGGTGAAGTCCCCCTTGCTGTGACCTGCCACTGCCTGTTGCTTTCAGGTGCTCTATTAAGCACAAACCTCATTGCTGCTGCCATCGTCAAGCTCCTCTCCCTCCACAAACTCGTATGTCACACAGTAGCTGTAGGTGATCACTGGAAAGTCAGAGACATCTGCCAGCTGCTGAAGAGTGCTGGGATCAGGGACTCCTTTCATGTCCCCAACACCCACAACCACTCGTGCTTCACTCCTCATCAGCTCTAAAAGGAAAGACAATCTTGCTATGAAGCTGCAGTGCGCTCCTTCCAGAGTGAGGACAGTACACAGCAAGGTGAAATCACCAGCGGGAATCAGGCGAGGATGTGTCCCATCACCTGGCATCCCTCCCTGCCACCCTGTGCTAACGCTGTGACAAGCCACTGCCACGTGGGGTCACTCCAAAGCCACACAAACATCTCCTGCCTTGGTTGCTTCGCCTCCCTGGTTAACACTTCAGACTCCAAAGAGCACATCTAGCCCATAAACTCATTAAGTAGGGGCCACCTAGAGGGGTTTCCTATCCCCGGGGTGCCCCCTGCTCTCATTCCAATCGGGACTGTGCCACGCTGCAGAGGTGGCACTGCTTTTTGTGGACAGTGCAGCACCCATGTGAGCATCTTCTCCAGGGGAGATTTTCCTCTTTCAGCAGCTGGAGAGGAAAAGACAGTCAGAAACCAGACAGTGTCTAGGAAACAAAGATGGGGACAGACCATGGCACCAAACCGGTGCTAGGACTAGGTTGATCTTGCAATCTTTGGACCTGACTAAGGCTAAAACTGCCTTAAGTGTAATTACACTGCTGCAGGCTCCTCTGCCTGTCTCCCCACTTGTATTAGTGGAGTAAAAAAGCACAGAGAAAGATCTCCATTTGAGGGGAGGCAAGAGGGAAGTCAACACTGGATCCAGCACCTGCCCTGAGGACTCCTAGCTCAACCATGAAGGAACCACCTCCCGAAACATGGAGGCAGCACAGAGAAGTTAAAGGGTGAAGACTGACCTGGCTGACTTGCCAAACCAAGGAACTGGCGCCTCTCATCAAACCCTACGTGGATGTCATCGAGGATGGAGAGCTTGGGCAGGCTGTCCACAAGGAAGCCTCTGTAAGTGGGAATGAGAGCCAGCGGGTTCCCTTTGAGCACCAGGATGCGAAGCTTCTCCAGACTGGACAGCTGGGAGACCAGCCCCAGAAGATCTGTTAAGTTGTTAAAGCTCAGGTCAAGGGACACAAGATTTGGCCTAAGGAGAGAACCCAGAGAAGAAGGTTAGGCAAACAACATCCAGAGAGCTGCTATCCTGGGGCAAAAAAGAAACAAAAACTGTGTTTCCCCAGTACAAACTTTTCAAACTAGGGAATCCAATGGTACAATCTCAAGAGACCAATACCAAATTCCTTAGCCATATGGTCCATTGCCAGTCTGCCCCACAACTCAAACCCGTATTTCTTTAGCATCCAGGAACCACCCCCACTGCATCATTTGGTGATGCAGCCTAAGCTTTAGATCCTTTCCAGGGCAGACTCTCAGCAGGGGCTTTGGGAAGTGCATGGAAAGAGAAAGATGCCAAGGGACATGGGAACTATGGGGGGCAGGGTGTCAAAACAGTTCCTCAGGTGACCTCCCTGCTCCAAACTTTGGCCTTTCAGGAGCCCACATTCAGCCTATGGCATTACCAGAAGGCTGCAGTAAGGCATTTGTCCTGCAAAGGTCCGCACAGCCTGTTGTATCCCAGCCCCAAGTGCTGAAGCTCCGGAGGAGGCTGAGCACAGAGGTCCTGCAGATCAGCCACAGCATTGCAGCAGAGCTCCAGAACCTGTCCAGGACAGAGAGAACAAGAAATACTCTTTGCAATGAGCTGTTCCTGACATTCCTCCAAGCTCTTCAGCTCCCATTGTGTTCCCAGATGGGAGCTCCTTCCCGATCCTGCCATCACAAGGGATTGCTTGCTCACCTTCAGAGTCCGAGGCAGGTTGGCTGAGGTTACCCTACTGATGTGGTTGGCACTGAGGATGAGCTCCTCCAGCTGCTGTAACTGCAACAGACCCACATCGACCACCTCTACCTGCAAAGAGTTGAGTTTGGCCAACGTGCCCCTGAGCCACCTCCTGGCCAAGGTGACACAGACATGCAGTGTTGATCCACGTGACACGTGTAACACGGACTAGTGCAATATGCTGGGGATGGGGCAGTAGCTCTACTCCGGCAGTAACAGTGGCATCTGGGGAGTCCCAGGGATAGGGAAAGTGTCCTTTTCCCTCCCAACAGGAAGATGTGGTTTCCTGGCCAGATGTGTGACCCTACAGACACCAGTAGCTGCACTTACTCCCTTGTCAACGATCCGCAGGGACCTGAGGACCTGGAAGACGTTGGAGCCACGGACAAGCTTGGGCTTCAGCACGGCCACTTCCCGCAGGAGCTGGTCCTGGGGGCTGCAGCCCGGTGGCAGGGCCCAGGGGCTGTGTTGGTCCTTCAGCAGCTCTATCAGTGCCTCTGGGCTCTCCTCACCCAGTGGCACGTCCTCCTCCTGCCTGGCCAGGTGTGCCCACAGCCTTGGCTGGTCTCCATGGGGGCTCCTGCGTGAAGCAAAGCGGGACTTGTTCTGCAGAGAGGGAGAGATGAGAGGCAGTGATAGCCCTGCAGACCACAGACCCCAATCCACATCTATGGCTGCGTCCTCCTGGACCTTACCCAGCTGCCAAGGCCACAGGGGAAGTCCTGCAGAGTCAGGTGCCTCAGCTGCTCCTGAAGAGCAGCAGAGACACTGTAAGGACCAGGTGCTGCCATCCAGCCCCAGCCCAGCACGGAATTCCCTGGCTCAGTGACAAGAGTCCCTGTTGCTAGGAGATGGCAGGGACGCAGGCGTCCTGGGGACCAAGCTCTGCAAGTGGAGTCAGCCTGGGACAGCACTGAGCTCCCCAGGCTGGGAATAAATCCCTGTTTCCTGGATATCCCCCTGGGTTCTAGGGGTTTCTCCCAGCCTTACGGAGCAATTGCAGGGTGCAGCATCAACCCTGTCCCTTGGCCAAGGACCTGTGATATGATGTTTGCCATCCCACTTAACTACATCCTGAGTGTCACTCAGGTTTTGGGGAGGAAGCAGCCAGGTTCTCAGTTAGCTGTAAAAGTGCTGCTGTTCACTCATGTGGAGGGCACCATCACCACAGCGGCACAAGGTCATCAGAAAACCAGGTTCACAGCTAAGAATATCAGCTCCTACACTAGGAAAAAGAAAGTGAGCCCCAGGAGCAAAAGCCACAGCTCTGTCACAGGTCAGATTCAGGTCTCTGCGCTCTGAGGTCTGTTTTTTCCAGTGATAGGTGTTGAGACAATGGCTACAAATTCCGGTTTAGGGAGTCTACAGAGCAGACTGTGTCAGCAAAACTTCACCAGATGAATTGCAGACGCTCTGCGGCATCTGGTGGTTACGTGATGGAAAGCTGAACTTCCACTGGGGCTGGGTTTCACAGGACAGATGCCAATCTGCTCCCTTACCAGCTCAGCAGCTTATCACAGCTGTGTACTGATAGGAAATGATGTGCAGAGATAGTAACATGCCATGAGGTGGAATAGACCCGCAAACGGCCATCCTTGACTCAGTAGAAAATGAAGTCAACTCTTCTACAGATCTTTGAAGAAGCATCACTAGTGCCTGAATCGTGTTTTATGGAAAAGCCAAGCTGTAAGAACACTGCTTCTCTCTATCACTGTTACAAATAACAGGGCCCCATTGCCATTGGTGCTGCATGGAGACGTCCCCTCCTCTTGGAAGAGGAATGGCTGTGATTCCTTGTCCGCCCTCTCTGGCTGTACCCATCTGAGGCAGCTGGAAGGGCAGTGCCCAGTGGTCTCTTGTACATGAAAGCTTATGCACCTCCTGCACATCTTACAATGCATTTTACAACTTATCTTCCACACATCTTACAACTCTGCTTTTTTGGTGCTTCCAAACAAGCAACCCTCCAAGATCACCCTTCTACCTGAAAGGAGCCAGCTGTACCCATCACTGTATTCACAGAGATGCTCCTACACACCCTGCACAAAGAAACATCTTTCTCTCGTATTCATCTTTGAATCTATGACTACTGTCAGGCATCTTTTCGACAGATTTCAGAAGGTATCTTCAGATATCTTTTATGACAGAGGTGGGAAGTACAATCGTGTATGTGTCAGACTTTCACACAGGTATGTTCTTACGTGTCTCCTCTGCCCTCCTGTGTGCCCTAAACTCTCAGTATTTCTACAAGACCTCTTCTGATCACAGCCTCATACTTAAATCCTAGGAACAACTTTCCTCTGTTTTGGTGTGTATGAGAATTTCCTGCATTTAGTTGCTTGAAAAGGAAAATCACCTCAGAGGAGTTAGAGAGATGGGCAACAGAGACGGGGAGGTGGGATCCTGGACATCCTCTGCTAGGTTATGTGAGGAGGGCTCACAAACATCCAGGAAAAGGATTTTCATGAGACCTGGTAGGCCTGACCATGCCTTGCACGCAAGCCCCTCATGGCTTTTTCACTTCTCACATTAGCCCACTCTTATGTTGACTCTGCAAGAGAAGGATTCTGACTTTGGGCACCAATAATGTGCTCCAACCATGTTCTTAAAAACAATATCCAAGTTTATGTTCTAAATCCTACACTGGAGGGCCCAAAGGTTTAGATGGGATGGTTAAGCCGAGCATCCTGAAGTCCTAGCCAGACAGATGATACAGGACACCATCCATGTCAGTTTGAAACTGCATCTAGATCACAATCAGCAAAGACTCATTTGAACCAAGTTTTGATGTAATCTGTCAAAAAAGAAAAAACCCCAAACTATCACCAGCAAAGAAAAAAACCCATGGGGAGCCACTGACGCAAACCTCCAGGGTACTTAAACACAGCTTGGCTGGTCACATCCGCAGCACTGCAGGCAACAAACAGCTCGAACGCCAGCGTCCAGCCAGCTTTTGGCCAAGTCAGCTGCTCTCCAAGTCCACCATGAAACGCCGAGGAGGTGGGTACCATTTAACCTTGCTACTTGTTGTAAGGTTGCACTGGTTGGTGTTCATCATTAGCTCAGCCACTTCATGTCGATACCTTTAGGTGTGAGCCTTGAGACAGATCATCGTGTTCTTTTTTTCTCTTCCTTTCTTCTTTATTTGAATGCAGAGATCAACAAGTTTGCAATCTTCCTCTTCTGTTCACTGGTTCCTTTGGGCTCCTTGGCACCAACAGCCACCTCAGAAGGAAGCAAAGTTACTACAGGACAGATGCAGAAGCACGTTACTACTCGAATAAAGCTCTTAGCATCGGTGATAGAAAGGCAAGCAACCGCCCTGTTTAAGAACTATGTAAGTGTTTTTGCATTTGCTGTGTCTTTGTGCAGAAATCTCTTGAATTATTATAAAACACTAGAAAGATCATCAGAAGAGAAATATTTAGGTTAGAACCTAAAATAGTCTCTCCTCTGTATTCCATACACGAAGGAAGGCATTTACATTGAAGTATTTTAGGGCAGAGTTGGAGCAATGTCTAGAACAGCTGGAGAAAGTTTGGGCAACTTTGCCTCAGCTAACTGCTAGCTTTGATCTTCCAGATGAAGAGCATTGCTCCTTCTTTGCTTCCTGAGTCACGCTGAGCTTGAAGCAGGCATCTGTTTTGAGGTGATCACTGGAAACATGGAGAGAATTGCTTTGCTCTTGGGTCTGATCCTAGTACTAGAGCAGTCAACAGCACTTCTGCTGAAAGTCCTGCTTGGAGATGGTACAATGTGCACTGAACCCAAGTGTCAATGCTTTAGACAAATCTCAATTCCTGGGGACAGGTTGATACAAATCAACAAAACATTTCCCCCAAATTCATTCTTGAAATTAAAACCACCTCTGCTGAAACAGATGAAAATATGCTCAGGCCCAAGCACATCTTTGCGTGAGTAGATTTTGCTCATATGGCAAAGGAAAAAAACCAACGCCAAGCAGGGTATTAAGACAGAAAGTGCTGCACACAGATAGTGTGCAATACCTACTCGATAAAAGGAGCGTAGGTGTTAATACAGCCATTGAACAACAACAAAGAAACCCAAGCATGCACGAACTGAAAGATAGGTGTGATGTGCCCAGACATTCAAATACAAAGCGATTACCAGGAAAGATGCAAACCTAAAGATTAATAATGTCCCTCCTCTTCCACCCCTACAGAACATCTGTAGCTTTGTAACACACCAAACTGCAAGCTGGTTCTTTGCTGCCTCCCAAGCCAAAGACCTGGTGCAGAAGATACCTGCGTGCCCAGCTTTTGATGCAGATTGCTGCTTTTTCCATGTCATTTACAAGACTTTGCAAGACCTGAGAAGTGACATAGAATTAATCTGCGGTAAGAACTTAACTCGGTTTGTCGATGCAAACATCAATCAGCTGAATGTGACACTGAGTGAACGAGCTGCCCTTTACACCTGCCAGAACAAGGACCTTCCACAGGTGGATCGTAGCCAGGTCCACAACATGAATACAGCACAGAAGAAAATATATATCTGGTGGGTTTTAGAGAGATATGACCAATTTATGCAGAACACAACCAAAGGGTACTCTTCAGCAGAAATGTAATATGCCAGGATGAGGAAGCAAGATACTAGACTTGGCTAAATGTGACCTATGAGTAGGGATGTGATCAGTTTGATGCCAGGAACAACAATGATCATGTATTTGCTATTTTACATATTTTAACTATATAATCTAGTTTAATATGTAAAGGATGAATGTCTTAAGTTATTGATCATATTTATTATAGAACTATTTATACTGTTTTATTTGCAACATCATAGAAAAAGGATGGGCTAATGTAAGTCAGGGTGATTTAATTAACCAAGACAACATGAACAAAGAGAAAAGCATCATTGCAGTCATTTTAATGTTATTTATATTTTTACCTTGCAATTTAATCTCAAAAGTTATCAGTAGACTGATCTGACACTTCTCTTTGCTAATGAATTGTATTTATGAATTCATAATACATCTATTTTCATACACTTAACAATTATACAGTTTATGTATATTTATTCAGATTTTAAACTTTTGTATTTTAATACTGAAAGGAATAAATAATATATGTGCTACTTAATAGGTGAATGGTTTTAATTATTTTCTGTCATTATATTTGGATAGAACCTGGAATTTAATTAAAATGACATTAAATAAAATTATTCTTGTTGGATTCCCTTTTTTTTTACCACGTAATTCTTCTTTACAATGTTTTTCTTGCCCTATAAACCTGGTGGTTTATTAAACAGCAAACTGAAGCAGCTGTTTCTGGTCCTAATGTTACAGATTAGAAACAGCACATATCCTCCTTTCCCATGCATTTTTATTCACAGATGTGAAGTTTTGTTTCTGAAGTTCCTTAAGAAGCTGATGTATCCCTAGCCTTGTTTGGATACACCAGTGGGTAAATTGCTTTCACATCAGCCCCAATTCTGAAGGGAATTATTGCTGGGTTAACTCAGCCACAACCACCACACTGAAACATGGCTGAGCTACACACTGGTCCTGGAGCTAGTAACAGAGCAGAGACACTCAAACAGTCGAGGAGCAATAGAAACTGAAAAAAATCAGTTAAAAAAATGAACATTATTTAGCTAGATCTAAAAAATAATTTTACTCAAAATACCTACTTAAAACACAAGCAAAGATTACTCTGCTTTCTGCTGCCGTCCCTGTGCTCACTGGTGGTGGTTCACACCAGCACACAGCCCTGTGTATGTTCTGAATATCCAGGGAATCACAGCTGGATTGAGCCCCTGTGTACCAGAGCTCCTTCTCTCCGAGCCTGTGAAAAGACCAAAGGGAGCTGGAATGAGGGATTTTGGTACCAGTTCATCCTGTCTGTTCTCCTTTTAAATCCTCTCAATACATCAGTGCCTAAACTCACCCTTCTGCTGTGATGGTTCTTCAAGATGGTGCCATTAGGGCTGAGGAGCTGTAGCATTTCCTCCTCCCATAGCTGGAGAACTGGTCCTGTTCTACCCAGACTTCTCCAAGAAGAGTGGTTTCTTGACATCAGCCAAGTCACTGCCAGTCCCCAGAATCCACCAGTCTGGGGGTCCTACAAAAATATTCCAGTTTCCCAAAAGGAACAGAGGGACCAAACTCCTTGCCAGAGCCAGGGGAAGAATTCCTCTCAAGCAGAACCAATTTCAGATGCCACCATGTCACATAGTGACAAGAGGCATAAAGAAGCGGGCAGATCTGAGACTGGTACCCTGGGTTCTGACAGAAACACAAATAGCACAGTTCTTTCATTAGTGACACATCTTGAATTCAGAACATGTTTTAATTAACCACCTCTCTGACCTGTTCGAACCTTGTGCAAGCATGGTGAGTCCAAAGGTGGGTATTTGCTCATGATGTCTTCTGCATAAGGAAGGTACCTGCCAGTCCTGCGAATCCCAGCACTATCCCCATGAGCAGTAGATACAATAGTAGCTGGGGCACCTTTTCTAATTACTCTGCTTAATTCAGGTCTGCCAAATTTTCCAAGGTCCAAAAAATACAATTTCAACCTTCTTATCAATATCCTTAATTTTTAATATCAACATCCTTAATTGTTTTAATTATAATTATTAATTATAGATTATATAGTGTATTTTAATTATACAATATATTAATATTACTATAATGTTAATGATATTTAATATCAATATCCTTAATTTTTAATAGAGGAAGAAGAGTGAATGGAAAAAGATCATTGACCGGGGATGTGTTTACCCTCAAGGTAGAAGCAACATCTGCTGACTTTATCAGGTTGTGTCAGCAAACCACCACAAACAGGAAGACATTTACAACCCGAGGGCTCAGGCATCACCATTTCCAATGGCTGACACAAACCACTTAAGCCTTGCTGAGCCAGAGGATTATACAGGGCCAGTCCCTGCGGTTTCCTCTCTTTTCTTTCACCTAGTGAATATGTAAATAGCCAAATGAAAGTGTTTTCCTTGGAAAAGACAACAGATTTCCTCAGAAGTTCAAACAAGATGTTAAAGTGAGTCAGACGGTCTGTACCAGTTCATGTTATGGGAAGAGCAACCTGAAAAGGAAGAGGCGCTTTTCCCCATGAGGGCACTGCCAGCCCTGCAGTCAGCTCACCTCCAGAGCCTGAGCTCACCCACACAGGAGCTTGAAGAAGGGAGACACAAGCTTATGCAAAACTGTGGCAAGTCGCTGCTCTCCTCACATGTGCTTGAAAGAGAACGGTGCTTTGCTACAGGCATTTACGATGCAGCAAGGCAGATGGGCTGGCTGATACCAGAACATCAAACTTCAAAGGGCTGAGGTCAGGGAGTGATGACCCCCTGAGGAGTTGGAATGAGTGTAAGTGCATGGCTAGGTAACTGAGGCAGAATGGTGACTGCAGTCTGATGCACAAAATGACACAACTGCATCACTAAAGCACTTCCTATACCTGCATTATACTCATTTTTGCAGGCTGATATAGCAAAAAGCCACTGATGCTGTCAGATACAAGTTTATTTAGGTTCTGTAGGTAGACTATCCTTCTGTCTAACCCAATACAGTTGGTTCCTTGTCAATCTAGGCAGACAGAGAGGTTTTCCGAAAAGCTCTTCCCACTTCTCTGAGAAGATGGGGCAGCTTCAGAAAAGGAAGGGACATTAAAGACGTCAGAGTCACATGTTGAATGACTGAGGTTGGACTGCACAGTAAAGAGAAGATGTGAGGGCCAACAGCAGCCCTAACACAGAGGTGGTCGTGTGGCTTCCTTTCAGAAGTTCCCTATTTAACCTGATTGAAAAAGAAGCTGTTGGTTTTCAAAGCCTGAGAGGAATGAATAGTTGAGATGGAGGAATCACTCACAGGCTAAAACATGTCAAAAAGGCAGGCAGCCGCATTACCTAGGGATCTGATGAGTCTCATCTTTCGTGGGTTTGTTTCCATTTTGTGATGGAAAGGCACTGGGGTTTGTGATACACACACCTTGTTCCAAGATAGGAACACATTAAACATCTCTTTGGACGACAATAGGGACTCTTCTGTGTTTGCACACAGGGAACCTTCCCCAACACCCAACTATTCATTGTCTGTCCACACTCTCAGGACAAGAAAGCCCTCAGGGACAAGAATAAGCATAAAAGAGCTCCTGAGGGTAAATACAGGTTAAAATAATTAAAATCTAGCAAGCATTGCTTTCTACTCTTTCACTTACATAAATCCCTGAGCTGTTTGCCTATTGAAGGACCAATTCCCTTACAACAGTGATTCTATTTGGCACAATTTCCACAGAGCAAGTGTAGGTCCACTTTTAGCAGTGTTTAAGGATTCGCATAATTGGCCACAAAAATGACCCATTTCAGTAACTATCTTTTGGCACATACCAGCCACACTGAATCACCACAAAATCAGTAGTAAAGAAACAGTGCTCTCCAGCAACAGCTTTCTCCCAGAGAGGTTTGAGAGCATCACTGCAGTAACACCGGCATTTGTAATGCCTGGCTGAGTGAAGTCAGGCTGAGATGTTGGTTTACTGCTGTTTAAGCAGCACTGTTATTCACTGCCTTCCCCTACCAAAATGCTTTATGTGAGATCAAGCTGAGATACGTGAAAAATTAGCCGAGTTAAAACACTGCTCTACCTTCCCCTTGAACCACAGGCCTGACTCATCAAAAGTTCTTGTACACTGTATGAAGTCAAAACCACCAATCGCAAGGATGAGATTCATCAGCATCAGCTCTTGTGGAATGATTCTGAAATGAAATCCATCTTTTCACTTGTCTGCTACCTTTCGCTTCAGCTGGAGCCTCAGTCACCCAAAGCTGCTTCCACTGGGCAAGAAAATCCAATACACCAATGAGGTGCCAACTGAAACACCCTACCAGAGAAAACCAAGAATCAGTCAGTAACAGCAAAGATAAAATGTTATTTTTTTCAGCTTTTAAATAGATTTAAGCAGCAAAATGCCTAACACTGACATTAGTTCCATGGAAATACTGCGTTATCCATCTCGGTGCTGCTCTGTGGAGTCCACTGGCCAGGCAGCATGTCAGCCAAGAGCCCAAGGCTGCACAAAAGTAAGACCATGAGGGCTCAGGACATTGGTGCAGCCCCTAAAGGCTTATGAGTTTTATACCAGGGCTTTGAATTACTAGTCTGTTAGGTGCAGAAAGAAACAGATGTTTGTCTGCTTAGTTCTGTCAAAAGGGCTTGCTCTCACTGTAATTCTTAATATAATTAACAACATGCATCTGACAACTTCAGGAACACATCAGAACATCAGGACATTTGGAAATCTATGCAAAATGTGAAAGAGCAGCTCACCGGTTATTCTTCACAGGGTGAAGAAACACGTACACTCTGCAGACACCTGGACTTGTGGAGATGGCGCTTTAGCCCAACTATCCATTCCCAGTCTCTAAGTATTAAAAGGAGTCCAAGCTTCAGAAGCTCAGCAGAGCCTTGCAATAGGAAAACCAAACACAGATCAAAGGGACAACTTCAGCATTGCTAACAGGGAAATGAGTCCTTGTCACCTTTCAGACTTGCGAAGAGGATGGCAAGTGCTGGTCCTGGTCCAGGAACAATTCCACTTACCATTTCACCACATCCAGGTAGAAAATAAAGGCATTAAACCCAGGTTCTTCCAAAAAATAACCTTTATTGTTTTGGTTGTAAATATAAAAAAATGCATTGCACAATTTGACAGACCTACTGAAAAGTGCTACATATCAACAGCACAACAGAAGTTGTGTCATGCAACAGAACAGGAAATCTAGGCAAAGCAAGGGCACAACCTGAAGTCTTCATACCTCCAAGCTCTTTTTTTCCCTTTTTTATTTTTTTTAAACAAGAATGAACTCCATTCACTTAAAACACATTTAAATACAAGGTTAGAAGAAGAGCAATTTATTCACTGTATTGTTAAAGGCTTGTTCCTAGCATTGATAACTTTTGATTCAAAACCTTTACTCAGGATTGCAAAGTTCAGATATAAAAGCAGTTCAGTCATTCTATTATCTAAGGTGTGTTTCTTTGTAACTGAATCAAGTTTTACAGATCAAGCTACAATTCAGTACTACCACTTCTGCTCTAACACAGAAATCCGACCAAGAATGAAACAAAAAGAAACCTGAAGCCTTAACTGATGTTGTGGAAACAACAGTGAGAGCCCTATAAAACTAAAAACCCCAGAACAAATGCTTTTCTTTGAAACTCAAGTGTATAAATTGAGAAGTAACAGGAAAACTCCTGTTGTGTCACCTAATATAAAAACCTAAAAGCCATCAACAGTTGCCCGTAGTCCTCCAAGACTGGTACGATTGAATCCCTAAACCACGTATCACCATTTGGGTGCTTTCCCATGCAATAAATGTGGAAAGGAACCAAAAAAGAAAGAAAGAAAAAGGTCAAAATAGTTAACAACCCATTCTATTTTCTATCTTCTAGTCGGCAAGATCAAGGCAAGAGTTATCCACTCCAGAAACACATAAAGTGTAATAGCTTTCAAAGATTTTATGCTGCAAAAGCATGATCTTACTGAATGTTTCTGCAGTGAGCTTCCCTCTCCTGCTCTCAAACTGCTCTTCAGGAGCAAACAAAACCTCCACAACATGTGCGTATGCATGTGCGCACACACATGCTCAAGGGAATGTAAAAAACCCTGAAGATACAAAGGGATGCTATTATTCAATGCAATTTGTCTGTTCAAGCCATTTCAGATTTAGAAATTGATATATCTGCATATTGTACTGATATCTGTCAAACTTCTGCTATGACAGTATGCGCACGCGTGCACATGTGCTTGTGTATGCAGGACAGTGAAGTCAGCAGGAAAGACGCGGTTTCTTCCACACATACGCACAACTTTCCACAAGCTCAGTGTCAGAGGGACACAGTAATGCCACGCAGATAAAATCCTCTTAAATCCCAGCAAAGCCCCACTTTGTCAGTCCACTGGATTTTCCACATAGCATTGTAATAGGGGGACAAATGTATGACTTATGATGAATCAAATACATACATGATGCTAAGATCTAAGGCACAGATGGAAACATTCTAATAAGTCTCCCTTCAAGGAAAGCTTCCCAAAGAACCTAGGAAAGCATGGAAGAACAGGTCACTCAGATCAAATGGTATTAATCAAGAATCTTTTGGTTTTGTGCAGAGATCAGACTGTCAAGATGAAGTATGCAGTTGCATCTCTTCCTACTACTCATTAATTCCTTCAATTCTGGTTTGCTGCTAGACTTTCAGCACTTACTCCTCCTGTTAACAGGGAGCATCATACAAACCTCATAACTACACCAGATAATGCACAAGTTCTCCAGAACTTGTGTTTGTGGCGAGGGCCACCTAAATACAGTGACTGATAGAATTCAAGGTCAGAAGGAACCACAAGACAACCTCAGCTTGACTTTGTACGTATCACAGGCCACCACTGCTTAATCTAGCCATTCCTTTGAGTGAAATGTGTTGGATTTGACTATGATTTGTGTTCAACTGTATGGGAATTCTTTAAAATTAGTTTGGCACCAATTCACTGAAGACAGATGTGCATCATCTGTAATTCTGTATAGACCATAGGCACTGTGTGTTTTGCTTGCTTAAGTGTACTTTGGTGACACTGAAGAAATCAGACTGCTTAAATTAAGGGACAAAGTGTTACCAAACATTTCTTTTTTAAAAACAGATGCATTTAGACTCCTCAAGGGATAAGACAGACAAAGGAGCTCAAATATAAACCAAAGTGGAAACTATGCAGAAATTAATACATACGTGGTCAATTGCTTTTCATACCGATCCTCAGCAGTTTGACTGTGCAGATGTGAGACATAAACCAGCTTTTTTCCTCCTCCTGTGTCTCCAAATGAAGTGAAATCACACCCTCACAAGGCTGACTGATAGAAGAAAAGAATTCTGATTTGCAATAACAGGGTGATAAAAAATACATTGACTTGCTGCTTCAAAGAGCAGACACATCATTTCTGGTAACTGCACTACGTGGAAAGTATCTTTCCACTTTTCCTTCCTTCCCTCCTACACTCTTGCCTAAGTAAGCAATCTTTGATTTAATGCTTTTCTCTTTACAGTGTTAAGATTTGCAGTCTTTTAATAGTGCCATGAGCTTGTTTCTCCACCAGTTATTAAAATGAGCATTTTACCTCCAACTGTAACCAGCTCATGGTGCAATGAGCATGATGGTTTTTCCGTCCACATCCAGCTAAAACCTGTGAATGAACAAAATCTTTAGCAATTCAGTCACACTACCCCTTCCCTTTCAACTTCCAATCCATTCAGTGAGACTGGAGATGTTGGGATTTAAGCTTAGAAGTCATCAGACCTCCCTGAGCTTTGAAGTGTGCTTGTAGCGCACTTTGCTTGTTGAGACAAAACTCTTGATGTCATTGATACCAGGAATAGTAGAAATCAAGCACAATCACTGCCTGACAAGCAGGAGACTGCACTGTAGGGGAGGCCTTAAAGGACCTGTTCATCTGAAAAGTATAGCAAACCCACAAGTGAGTCTGTTCCTGAACAATTTGCCTACTGATTTCTTTCTAGAAAACCGGGTAAGTACTTTTAACATGCAAATTCACATGCAGCTATCTCTGCATCTCAATGAGACAGGCCAGCAAAGAACAAAATCCCCAGCTAATCACAGTGTTAAATGACTTCCTCAGAACCAAGTTCACAATCAGTGATAAAAATGGGAGGATTTAAAGCGCTGATTTAAAAAAGAACCTACACTTAAGTCAACACTTTTTATCCAGATGCATCCCAAAGAGCATTGCTTGATTATAACATTGTGTATGAAAGACGTTGATATGGATGCCCCAA
This sequence comes from Psittacus erithacus, assembly GCA_009867235.2. Classification (NCBI taxonomy): domain Eukaryota; kingdom Metazoa; phylum Chordata; class Aves; order Psittaciformes; family Psittacidae; genus Psittacus; species Psittacus erithacus. The sequence goes on from WYDI02028921.1 coordinate 37,547, forward strand.
AAAATCTACTCACTATTTAATTACTATGACAACCCTTTACACACTATTTTCACAAACCATTCCTTACCGAGACCTGGACTTTTGTTGGTTCTGTCACAAGGACATGGGTTTTCACATGTGCCACAAACTTCAAATGGTATGGTTAAAAAAACAAACCAACAAAGCATCTTTCCCTCGTCTCCAGAGCTATAGAAAGGCATGTTGATATTCAGCTCATGCTGTTTTGTCTTCCCCTTCGGCTCCTTTCCCCCCAACAGTGCCCAAGTCCTCAACTCACAGTACCTCTTGCTCAAGGAGAAGGGTTAACCTTTCATGCTTTCCTCTTGCTACAATCCTGCTCACACACAAGCGAACTCTGCAATGAAAGCCATTAGCTGCAAGATCTCAGAACAAGGAAGAAAAATACTCCCACTGCTTCATCCTACTCCCCAGGCCTATTGCTTTGTTTTAAACTTTGGCCCACCCAGTGCTGAGAAAAACTACATCTCCCAAAGGAGAATGTACCGACCCCATTTCAGCACTGTGCAATGCCCCAGTGTTTTAGCTGCTCCTCATTTTAGTACTGTGCCAGCCGCTAATCACATCTAGGCAGCCTGCTTTTGAAACTGGGAGAAAACCACTCACAGGAAGTACAAGGGAGACATTACCCATAGTTTGCATAGCTCTTAAGAATCAGCATTAAGTAATGAGTGGAATTACAAGGGTTTTAGGATGACTCCAGACTATGAACAATCAGCTGGAATGAATATCCCAGTGCTGTCTCAGGATGGACAGGGACTGCTGTAACGAGACTTAAGTTTACCTGCAGCAGAGCACAGTGCTTGCTGAGACTGTCACAGAAAAATGTTATGCACTGTTTTGGGTTTTAAACATTTTTATATGTTTTGTAATTCGTGTTGAACATAACCTTCCCGTACAGACCAAATATAGCTAAGTCCTTCAGGTTTTTCAGATAGAAGGCAAAAAGAACAAGCAAGAAAGAAGCAAAGAACTGCCTACAAGTCCATGTGCTTTCACACAGTTTCTGAGATAGCAAAAAAGCCAATTTCTTAACATTACAAACTCAATTCTTGTCTCTGAAGCGCTACTACATTTATCTATGGATGTGTTTTATATGTGCACATTTTATGAGGAAGGCAGCTGAACTCTGCAGAGCGCAAGAAAACCGTTCAGTGAGTAAATGGGTATGAAATCCATACATCCTGACTGCAGAATCTATGCCATTTAAAACTGCTTTCTTGCCCTTCCTGCACAGCCTGCTACTGACATAATTTGCAATGGCTGTATCAGGAAAAAGAATAAAAATCAGCTACTTTATTTACTAGAAAATAAAGTGTGTCTTGAAACTGATCATATGCAATGATACACTCATGAAAATAAAGATACACAAAACATAGCCTGAGATTTTGATTCTAGTATTTTTGCCACGAGTTGACATCATTGACAGATTTTTCTTCTCCTTTGGTTTTAAAGAGGATCCTGTTTAACAATTCTCACTATTCAAGTAAAACAAATGGAACTGAATACCAGAAAACAAAATAAAAAGCACATTTTGCTTGATGAAATTGGAGGTGTATTTCTCCTTCAGGAGAACATCCCTTGGTGTACAAGACTGACACTTCAAAGAACTTGGTACTCAAAGCTTTTTCATGGAAGTGTGTTTGTTGCATACAGATGCACGCTGCATTGATGGAGATATATTGCTGCCTGCAGGACTCAAACCTGCTAAATTTACCTGAGCTTGGTGTTTTCTTACTTAACAGAGTACAGCACAGCACTGAAGAAGAATCAAAACGTTATGACAACATTGCCTCAGAGTTCCACATGTTCTGAAGGCAGAGCCAGATGCCCTGAACAACGTCTCGCATGATGGAGAGAATTCTTTCTAAAGTGCATCAACTGAAAGGAGCCTCACCAGGCTGCTGGACTGGTAGGTTCTCCACCCCTTGTATAAGCAACTCATTGTCTTTGGTTGTTAGGTTTCACCAGCTGTTTTGTTCATCTTGTTAACTGCCTCAGCAGCTTGCTCTGGCAGGCGTGATGGGTCCGACAGAACTGAGGTGGTTGTACTGAGATGCCGGAGAGTGTTCAGCACCACTGTAAAAACAGTCAGAAAAGCATCAAGAAAAGCTGTTAGTCTGACTGCAAACAGATCCACGCAGGACAGTGTGCAGGCACTGCAAGGCTGTTAGATACAGCTATGGAAATACTTCTGCAAAACACGCACACCTCCACATACAGCGACAGCAATAAACAGATGTGTAAGAACTCTGCAGATGTAGTACTTTAAACAACGCACTATTGGGTTGTAAACTATTCCTACTATAAAAGCAGGCACCATTTGGGAATTACAACTGTAAATGTAAATACTTGATGAATTGCAAGAGGGAAAGGACCAAGTAATCATGCCCAGACACAAGGTCATTTCAAAGCTGAATATGAATCTCCAATCTTCCTTCAGAATGAGATAAATCACACTGCCAAACTCACTCCAACTACAGCGGAGCATTTGAAATTTAAATGCAGCTTGAGACTGTTTAAATTCTGGTATCTACATTTGTTGTTTGGGTTTTTTCTGTTCAGTGTTAACCATGCAACCGAGTACCTTCACAGTCAAAAGAGGTTCGTATTTTTCCACTGAGATAAGAGAAAGGAACTGGAAGTCATATTTAGCATGATGGGATTTCTTTATCATCCTCTGGCTTTCAAGAAATAATGTTCTATATGGTCTCACTTTCAATGACCTGGAATAACTGCTGGATAGAACTTTACTTACTTGGCCTCAGAATAGGAAGAGAACAGTGCTGATCCACCCAGGCCATTGCAGTTTGATTCAGATCCTTAAAGCTTGTAGAGGAAACCATCCCATTGAAGGACTCAAACAATGGCTTAATAATAATGCTGAACTGCAAATCATCAAATGTTAAGGGAGACAATAAAGGAGGAGTTCAAAACGTTCTATGGGAAAGGCTACTACAGCCTCTGTTTTCTCCAGAGAAAACAATGGACTTCTAAACAGACTACAACTACTAGAGGCATTGCAACATTTCAAAGAGTCTGTTTTACATCTTTAACATTAAGACAAAGGAAAAAAATGACCCTCAGTTCAATATGGACTAGAAGAGTAGAAGCTGAGGACTGTCAGGCTTTTATTTTGGCTCTCCATTATCACAGCTTGGAAGGATGGGCTGCAATTGGCAATAACCTTCCTGGCAGAAAAGGAGCAGACAGGATTTTTAGCCCGTAGTGTATTAGGATGCACAGAGCACCACCACAAGCATCAGATGTCCCAGCTCCAAGGCTTTCAGATGAGCTTTCCTGGAATATCTGAACTCAAACCAGCTTCTTCTGCCACAGTAATTCAGCAGGGAGATTCAAGGTATATTTATTTCATAAGCTGGCTGGACGGTAAAACTCATGTGAAGGCTCAGAATCTGTGGTTTTACCACGTACTCTGGATGTCAGCAGCATGTAAGATTGTGGTCCAAACCAATCTCAGCATTGTCATGCATCCTTATCTCACGTGGCTGACAATCAAGATAGGTCTAATAATACTTGAGGGGATTTACATGACCTTATACACTTTGACAGTGACTGGAAGAACAACATGGGTATTACTCTATGGATATTCTAGTATTCAAGAGTATTCTATTCTTGGGTTATCTCTGGTTGCCCAAGAGAAACCAGATTACTCATTTCCCTCCTATATGCAACAGAAACTATGGCATTTTCATATTTGTAGTGAAACTGCTCTTCTCTCTTTTACACTCACTCCACAAGGACGAGCTTTTTCATTATAAACACTCACCCCTGGACCTTGCCAGTTTTTACTGTCATGCACTAAGGATGCAATCCAGCTGTTAGGACAACTGTTGGGTCACAGTTACATCCTGACTTGTAAAGGGAAGTTTGGGAACATTATTTTGCCTATCAACCTCTTCTTTCACCAACCACAAACGCCTTTGTCTTTGCCCAAATATGACAAAACACAGCTACCCAGAACTGCATCTTCATCCCCGAAAACCTCTGCCACTTTCTAGAAGTGTCTCACTTCCAAATTCTGGAGGTAATTAACATCTTGGAGCAGCATAAAACGAACACACCATCCCATCGGCAAACATGCGCAGGACTGTCTTTAGTACATCAATCAAACTGCTTATTTAAAAACCTCTGCTTCTGTAATTTACTTGAAATTGTCATAAAATCAATAGTGCTGTAGAATCCAGAGGTTCAACAGCTGCACCAGCCTTGAGTTATCAGAGTTTGCCTCAGAACTTGCTAAGAAATCTTTCCTAAAACAATGCTAAAAAGAGGAGTGTCTTTCTAGGGCCAATATAAACCAGGGAACACCAAAGAAAGCACTTGCATACGTGTAAGTATTAAAAATGCTGTATTTCATGTATGCATAAGCATGCACAGATATACTCATGTTATCCAGGGAGTTAGAGAGAAATAACCAGCACAGAACAAGGACAGAAAATCTGAAGTGCAAATAGCTACATGAACAAATGAAGTTTAATAGGAAAAGGGAAGGTTAACACTAATGATCTTTGCTAATTACTAACAGCCCTGAACTGATTCAAGCTAATGTTTGATCCAAACTAGTTCAGTCTGTACAGCACAGACTAATCTTGTTTCCTTCAGTCTGCATCTTTTGACCTCCTATATTATCATCTGCCTACAAGCACAGCTGCCAGCAGCACTGGAGAAGCAAAGAGCAACTGAGCTGATTCCCTGTTGCAGCAAAAGACAAACAGAAAACTAAAAGAAAATTAAGAAGAAAAGAGGGAGGGAGAAGGGAACGTGCAAGTTTTCACAACCGCCATTGCAACAGCTTCACTAATTGTCTGTAATAGCTTTTTCTCCAAAATCTCTGTGATTCTCTGTTCAGTTTTCCCAAGAAGCAAGAACTACAGTTACAGCAGCAGCGCAACACTGCTTGCACTATAATAACCCACCAAGAAAACCCTGCCTTTGGACTGCATTTTACTTTCAAGTTACCTCCCATGCTTTGAAGTGAACAAGTTCTGCCTCACGACAGCCAATAAGGCAGAGATTCACATCCACACACGGCTGTGAATGAAAACTGAGGACAGATGTAATTGAAGTAACTTTGCTTGAAGTATGAAAATCCAGAGTTCTTGGCTCTGTTAGTACCAAGCCTCAAGTTCAGCAGGTTGATATAAAAAGGATACAATCCAAAACTTCCAGTTCTGCAGGGTCCTGCTTCTCACATACTCATCAAACATCTTCCTCATGTGGTCAAACCTTTGCCGTGCTACAGGAACCCCAGTAGCAGGGAGCTGCTGCTGACAAGAACTGCAAAGAAGGTGTTCTGAGGTCAGAATCCCCACCAGAAAGGACACTTCCAGACTAAATCACAGCAAGATGTATCTTGCAACTTGATACAGCAAGTGTGTATCCCCAGCATCCCTGACCAAGGTGGCTTCCCAGTGCATGACCCCCTCCGGAATGTGACTGTTATAGCCAGGAATACATACTGTTTTCCCATCAGTTTTGTCTATATTCATACAGCAAAGCGATTTCTCAAGCTGCTACACACTTCTCATTACAAGCAACAAAGCTGCAAACAAAGTATAACATAGGACAAAGCAGTTTTTGGCACCCAATTAGAAAAAGGCACATTAGGAGTCAAAGAAAAATTTACAGGGTTACTCCTGAGCAACGTTACAGCTGAAAATGTTACAGAGATTCTTCAGAAACAGATCCATTTTAAATAAAACCAAACAGACATCATCATACTTTAAAAGGAAAATCCCAAGGTTGTGATTTGCTGGTAAGTCTAACGTAATGCCTAAGCCTAACACTGCTGTAGATGGAAGAAAAGCCACCGGGGTTCTCAACAGGCTCTGTAATAGCACAGAACTATCTTAAACCCACAGAGGAAACTGAGGCACCAGGAAGGTGAAGCGACTTATCAGTTATGTGCAGTCAGTGGCAAGCTTCTTGATTCCAAGTCCTGTGTCTTACATACTCAGCCTTACTCTCCTATGAAAACTGACTGCATTTGGAAGGAGAACTGCAGCAAAGCCATCATGAAGAGTGAGTGTTTGATCACCCAGTGAGCACAGCTTTACAAAAACACGTCACTGGCTTCTTAGAAGTGTTCTAACTGACCTGATGCGTCTTTTCTGATGCTGCCACGGTTGGGCATCCCTTCTCAGAGCTTGCTGAAAATCCACATGGTTTGCTACCAATGCCCATCCCACAGCAACTATGCTTTTCGTTTGGCAGTTGGTAGCAACCCTACTTCTGTTCAATACCCATCTGCTGTTTGGCATGACATCTGAGGCAAACATTCCCTGTTGTTAGCCAAAGCAACATTCAAGCTGCTCTGCTTCATTACAGAAAGCTCCCCAAATCTCACATGATGGCAGCGTTTAGCTCCTCGATTTCTTCCCGAAGGCGCCTGGTTTCCTCTTGCATCTGTGTTCTTTCCTGCTGTAGTTTAGCGATATATTCTACTGTTTTCTGGAGCATGATTGCATGGCTGATCTAGACCAAACACAAACATAGAGCTCACTTTCTGGAACAAAGCTAGACAGATGAAGAGTTTGCCCCTCACCTGCTGTAACACCCAGAAAAGCACTTCAGCACCTTTTCTTAAGTTTCCTTCACTGTGTGCAAAAGGACATAGGCGGAAGAGAAGACTTTAGGTAATACTAAACCCTTCATTTCTCTGACTCCTGTCTGCACACTAGTACAGAGAAATGTGGTTGCAGTGGTTTTCTTCCACAAATTACAGTTCTGCTACTTTGTTGGAAGAAGTTATTTATTTGTTTCATTTCTTTACCTATCCTCTGGAAAACATTCACAATCCTTACTTAAGTACTGAAGGATGTGCTACACCCACTGATTCATTGGCCTGTCAGAAGCACTGTTTCAAGTTGACAATATAGATTATTTAGTTTGGGAAACCAGAAGTTACTAACAGAAGGCAACACAGTTTAGCTATCACCAAAGGAGACAAACAATATCACAGATTCCTTTTTAAATATCATTGTTTTGAGGAACAAATTAAGTATCTGTACTTGAGAAATAAAATTATCAGACATTTTTATAATCAGTAAAATAATCAGTAAAGCTGGGTTTTCAAAATTCAGTAACTTTCCAATCGGGAAGCCAAATTCTGACAACTTACAGCCTAAATATATAAAACCATAATAATTGTGAACAAATCAACATGCTGCTTTCATATTATCCATCTTTCCAGAGGCACTGGCATTTAAAGGACATTTGTTGTGCAGACAAGCCTGTGTTTCAGTTATTTTGATTTCACTTTAGTGACCTAACCTACAGCCAGAAAAGGGTCTTAATTTGGAAGAAGTCGCATCACAATGAGAAGTCAGTTGGGTATTTTTTTCTCTTTAAATCTATGCATGGGTAATGGGGTAAAAAACCAGCCCTGAAAGTATTTGTAAGGCTGTGGGCACAGAGACAAATGCTTCAAGGCAGATGTAAAGTGACCTAGAGGGATTTTCAAAGTCATCTGAACTGGCCAGGCTCCTGACTGCCCTAGGCAGGCAGAGATCTCACTGGTGTATGAAGTTCAGAAACTTCACTGAACCTTTTTGTTCTTCCTTTGGCTCACTGACATGTTTCAACAGTATTTACAGGTGCATAAGGTTGCTCTGCTGGGCTCAGCTGTGGTTAGCATGGCATGAAGCCTAAGATAACGAGTTGTGCTCATAGGTGGGTATTACACTACCTCAGGCCAAACATCAAGGTAGATTAAGCCAGGCCCAGCATTGCATCAGCAGCATCTACCTGCCTTCTGGCTGGCTCATGGTTCAGGCAGAATAAGCTTACAGTACTGGCTGGAGCTTAGCTTTTTCAAGTCCAGTTATGGAGACCAGAACTCATCCAGAACAGGTATAAAAAGCCAGTATGTCAGAAGAAAGGTGACCTAACAGTAAATGGAAAGTCATCTTATGCTGCAAACATGACAAAAAAAATCTTCATTACTGGGGTCCCAAGAGAAAGGATTGCAAAGTTCAGTTTCTCTTCTTTCCCTGTTGGCTTTAAAGCTGCAGCATTTCATCAGACAAGACTTGTTCAACATCTGAAGCTGCATCAGAAGAACAATGTTTAAAAGATGAAGCATTTTCACACACTCATTTGTAAGCCATGGACTTATCACCCTTCCCTTTGCAAGTCCCTCAGTTCAAGTATCTTCACTGACTGACTGGCATTCTCAGTCGATGGTGAAGAGATTAAATTTACTATTAAGTCTTTTTAGAATGGCTCTTTCTTGTATTTCATATTTAACTGCCAAAAGTTACTTACCGACTTGGAGTTGGTTGAAATCAAGCTGTTGAGAGTACTGAAACCAATCTTGATATTAAACCTTCGCTTTTGTTCTGAAATGTGCTTCATTCTTCGATTCTGTATGAATAAAATCAGCTCAGTCTGTGCTGTTTTCCTTTAACGTTCTACTGCTATGACTATTTCAGCTATGCAAATTCACAGTGTAATTTGTTGAATTGTGTCATTCAGTCTTCCCAAAGCCACATTTGCGAAGTGATTTAAGTTATTTATTAAATAACCTAAATATTGAAGTTATTTTAAGTGATTTAAGTTAACAGAAGCGTCCAGTGTATGAAATCCAATTCCAAACCCTGTAGGCTTTGTTTCTGAAGTAAAAATTCCTGAGACTGCTAAACAATTTCATTTTCTGAAGTCAAACTCCAGTTTTGGAGGCATGCAATTGGTTAGGATGTTGTTGAAATCTTGACGTTTAAAACAGTCTGTATCATTTATTCCTAATACATACACATGATGTAATGGGCAGTCTGAGAAAAATGGAAAAGAAAATAACAATCCACAACTCTGGCCTACCCTAAAGATAAAGGCTTTGTCAGGAATCAGCGCTTTCATTTGTAGCATTAAAAACTTAGAAGTTGCTTCCACCAAAGCACTTTAAGAATGCATTTTTGGCAGAGCCAGACATCCTGGCAGTAGTTCACCATCATCCCATTTTATATTGGGGGAAAACAATGTAATAGAGTAATAAAGTGGCTGACCAAAACCACAGAAAATGCAGGTTCAAGAGCAGAAGGGAGATTTCCAGTGCCCTCTGTGCTTTACCAAACTGAAAAAACAACGCTACCCAGCAATACAGAATTGTTTAATCTCACTAGGAATGCAGAAGAGCAAAAGAACATACATCTGAAGACTGGCACGCATTGCAGTTTTCTTTCTTGTCTCACCAAAATCACTAACAGTAGACATCCAAAGCAACTCCTGTCTAAGCAGGTCAGTTTACTCGGCTATAAAGCTCATCTCGTTGCAGTGTCCTGACTTTTAAGAAGACTCCTCCATCTAGTGGCCACTCACCCATCCTCGGTGAGTCCTAATAATTTGCTCCTTTGCTAACTTGCTCTAGCAGCAAGCGCAGGCTGCAACTACCAAAAATGCCGACGATTATATAGGCTGAGATACTGATGACTTAATACCAAGCAAATAACTGCAAACTTTTATCAGTAACCTGCAGTATGCTCAGCAGCTCTCTGCAACTGAACTAGAGTTGAGTGCAATCACAGGTTGCAAGTGCTTAAACTTACACCTTTCTGCCCTGGGAGTAAATCAAGCTGACAGAAACTCATAGGCTATACAGAGAAGCCAAAAAGGGGTTGGCACTTGCAAAACTATTAAGTAACACTCCCTTTCACAAGAGAAGGAATGAGAGGGTTGCAGCTGATTGTCCTGCATTGGTTGTTTTTTGTGGGTAAGTTTCTCCTACCATCACAGAAAGTGTTGTGACAAGGCCAGCTCATGCGTGAGGTACAGATAGCTTTCAGATGCTATCTCCAGACCATCGAGTTCTTACCCCAGTAAGACTCGAAGTATTTTACAGCTGTAACTTGTGGAGTCTGTGGAGCTGCTTCTCTGTGGAGCAGCTTCTCTGTGGAGCAGCACAGCACGACTGGAGACATGTAAATAACTCAGCAGGTCAAGAACTCCCCCCACATCCAGCGATGGCCAGAGCTCTGCAGACTGAAGAGCCCCAATAGAACAATGGCAAAAAGCCACAGTTTAGAAAACTAAGCCTGAAGCTTTTGACCAAGTAAACTGAGAACTGTCACAACACTCCTGTGGAGCCATAGCAGGAACTACAGTCATGACGATAAGGACCTGCAGAGGTACAGTTAAGCCCAGGCCCTCTGGTGACACATCCCTGAGGAGCAGAGTAGACCACTGAAGTCTGACATTTCAAACTGAACAGAACAGCATGGATGCAGCACAAGCTACATCTAAGGCACAAACACTTCACTGTTCCTGAAGCACAATTTACTCTCTATTCCAGACTTCAGGGCAAAAAAGTAGCTACAAAGGCAAAGAAGAAAAGCACCTCAAAGGAAAAGACACGAACCTTAAATGCAGCTGTATTAGGGTCAGTGGCAGGTTTTCCTGAGCAGCTGTTCTGGGGAGACTGTGGACTGGGGCTCTGCTCAGAGGTGCAGGGAGAAGCTTGGCCTGAATTCTGACAGTCTCGGTCTTCAGAAGGGAAAAAAGACAAGTCATATTCACAAACAACTTTCTGTAGCAAATGGAACTGTTGAGAAGTTTCTATTCAGAATTGAACTGAAATGCAGCTGGTAACAAAATTATACTCACTGATGCAGCAAACACATGCTAGAAAATGTCAAGATTGCTGGGAAAGCTTAGTACTTCATGACACAAGGATAATACATCCCAGTAGTGGTATGCAAGGCTCCCTTCACACACACGTTTCAGCAAAGGAATGTTGAATGCAAAGGCTGCAATTCCATCATCCTGCTAGACTCCTCCATTTGAGGGCATTAATGGCCTGAGACATGATCGTAACACTTACAAGCCCCTTACCAGCAAAACCAGCATATGTCTCTAAAACCAGCCCAGATACCACTCTATCAACAGGCATGCAGGAGTCTTTGCACTTACCTACTGTTAATAAGGATTATATCTCAGATCCTCCAAAGTTAAGAGTTATGGTACAAGGCCCATTTACACCCTGCCTACTCAATGGAAACACGTGTAGGGGAGAGAGAACGCTTACAGCTTTCTAACTTACTAGGTGTAGGTGAGGGAACTTGTGAACTGCTACTGTGGGAAGGGATTTGCTCTCGTTTCACCAACACATCCTGGACTACACTAGGAGAGAAGAGATGTGAGACTGTGGACTGGGTTTGTTGACTACTTGGTGCTCGCTGTGCTGGACCAACCAGAATGTTACTACGGAACTCCGTCACCCCGGGAGCCTGGGAACAGCATAGAAATAGCACAGAGAAAAACAGAAAGAACAAGACAGCAGGAAGGGGAAGGGTGGGGGCAGAGCAGGAGAAGAGATGAGAGAAAGAAGAAGGAGGGGGAGAGAGAAAGAGAGATTTGTTACCTTGCCTTTCACTAAAAATAGCAAATTAATACATGATTAACAATCTGATGGCATGAAACAAGGGCTAATATATAAGGAATTGGAAGGCACTGAGTCAGGCTTCTGGCAGGAGACCAGTATCCTTTCATAACATTAAGCAGTATTACAACACATTAACAACATAAAATACTAAAGATCTACTTCCAACTTCCTGCATTCAACATATTAGGAAACCCACTCATAACTCCAGGCACGCTTTCCAGTGTGTAAATGGAAAGGTGAGCACGCTGGGTTCCTCTGCCTTCTGCACAGGTAAGAAAAGGCACAAACCATCCATTCACAGTACTGTGTATGTGCCTCTTTGTAATCTTACTGTTGTGTAAGAGTCTGTGAAGACTACATAGTGCTTCCAGGCCCATAAAGTAGCTAAATTAAAAATAAGCAAGCATAACACTGAATGCACAAACACATATGCCCATAAATCTCACATATGCACATAAAAGGTGAGATTTAGTGGACTAGTTACCCTCCTGAGCACATTATGGCTGTAACTACTTGCAAGTAACAGGCCTAGAGAATAAATACATATGTTTTTTCTTCTCCTTACTCTGACAATTCCAGCTGGTGCAATTGCAACATTAGACTGAGACGTGGCTGGCGTCAAAATCCCCTCTCTTTTTAAAGGTGCTGGAGTTACAATCACAGCTCTGGACTGTCCTTGAAAGGCAGCTGAAGAACACAATTAGGTTAGAATAGTTAATGAGACAAAAAAATAAAGAAAAAAATCAAAAAACTGGAGAATTTTGTGTGAAATAACTTGTCATGGAACAGGGGAATGGATCAATGGGCACCTATTTGGTACTATTTCTAATAATCTCAATCCCATTCATCTAGTACAAAGGACTCTTTAATACACACCAGTTACTTCTGAGGCTTCTAATGTCCTTTTTCAAGGTGAATTTACAGAGGTAGGTAGTAAATGAGGGAGGTGCAAAGTGTCTTCACTCTGTCAGAGCTGGGTTTGACAGGAGTGGGATCATCTTTACCTCCCATCACTTCTTGGATCTTATGCTTGCTGACCCAGAAAGGATCAAGGACAGAAACCAACTGAAGGATTCATATTCAATACTTCATGCTTCCTTGGGTATATATATATTATATTCTTTTCCTCTCTCTGCTAGCTTCTTTCACTAGCTGGTTTTACAGCTGCTTTACATGACACACAAGCACAAGACAACCAAATGTGACTGGGAACCAGCAAACAGGCTAAAAGACCAGGAGTTCTGCAGTGTTACACAGCTAAAGATAATTGTGAATAGCAGCAATTGTCTCCACAAAGTTACACAGAATTTTCAAACCCAGTCTGTACAAGAGCTTGCCCCACAACAGGAATCAGGATCCTTGCTCTGAAGTTTTTTCACTACTATAGTATTTGAGTCCAACAGAAATCTGTGAAGGTCTCTATTTAACCAATGCAGATGTACAATTATTACCATGGCATTAATGCTGATGTTCGTCTTACCTCAACTTCAGAGAAATCATGACTAACCATCCTGTATTGCTACTGAGGGAAGAATCATGCAAAGACACAGCTTCTGTATGCTTTTTGAGAAAGCTAAATCAAATTAAGTTCATTTCATTCATAGCCTCCATTGGCTTCAGCTCTCCTTTGTACTAATAAAGTCACGATGAATGAAAAGTGTCACAATAGCTCAGGCACTGCAAACCTACCCCTCTGCAGTTCAGCATCAGGACAGTGAAGGACACATACAGCAGAACAGAACAACAGTGCAGGATATCTAATGTCCTACTGCCCTACTGTCCCTATAACCAACAACTGTGTTCTGAATCAACTGTATAGCCTTTATTACCAAGGCCTGTGGACAGCACAAACCTTGTGTCAGCCCTTGCGTGGGTACATCTGGCAGAGCACTGTCACTTGGGTACAGGGAGTTCATTCTTTGCCTGAGCATTCCCACACACAATGCTGGAATCACAACCCTTCCACTGTTCGCTACTGTTCAGCTGGACTTATGACATCTCTATTGAGCTCAAGAGGCTGCTCTTACCAGTGCATTAATGCTGCCATGCAAACTTGGTATTCCTGACTTCCCCATTGGGGTAACTGTAACAGTCAGCACATTTTTGGATGTCCCTTTACATTTTTCATGTTTCTATCCTACACATGCATCTTTTGTGGACTTTCCTCTCAAACCCACAATGCTCATCCTGAAGTGGTGAGAGTGGAGCTTGCGCCCATGTGAAGTCTTGCACCTGATGAGACAACCCACGCAGATATTTGAGTCCGTATATCACAGGGCAGTAAATGTAACACACCCCTTTCCAACAAGCCAGGTTACAATACAATCTGCTTTATAGTTTTGAGATGATTTGCTTGTCCTGAACACAACTGACAGGTGTAAATGCCTCAATTACATGTACTGAATATTCTACTTCCAAAAATAAACCTCTAGTCTTTAGATAAAACCTTGGATTTGACCGCTGAGCTTGGTGTCCCAGGAGTTTAGGAGCACCGTGATCCCTGAACACGTGCCACCTACCAGGAATGAGTAACAGCAACAACCTTAAATCTAGATGACAAACAAAGCCATTTGCTGTGTTGGTCCAGAAGTAATTGATGAAGCCATGGAAAAAGAACAACCCAGGAAGCACGAAGGAGGCCAGGAACAAAGACTTTCTTTAAATGAGAGTTGCCTCCAATGCTTTACTAGGAGAAATGCATGTCTTGACTGCTGAAGGTACATGGACTCCTGCTTTATAATGTACTAAAGACAGGAACACTGCTATTAACACCCCAGTGCTATTAATCATGGACCACCCAGTGGAGATGCTAGCATTAGATCCTTGGGTCTGTTCTACTCCTGAACAGTGTTTTTTTCTGGGGGGGTTGTTTGTTTGTTTTGGATGTTCGGGTTTTTTCTGGTGGGTAAATACAATGCCAGGCCCTGGCAGACACAGCTACTCCTTTGTGAAGCCTGTTCAGCAAGACTGCTCCAGGCAGTGCTTTTCTTGCATTATTGTTGCACATTTCAAGTGGCTGAAGTCACTTGGCCCCCAGCCAGCCCCAGTCTAAAACCACTGTGCAATAACCCCAAGAATAAGGATACTGCCAGTTCTGCTCTAGCCTGAGCTTTCCCACAAGAACCACCAAGCAACTCCCTCTGCTCATATTTGCTATTCTTAGCTTTGTGCAGTGCTGATGGCTCTAAATCACATCCAGTGTTGAGGTCCCACATATCAGTTTGGCACTCACACTCTGAAAATCATGTGCTTCTGACAGTTCCTCAAACCTATAGATGGCTTGACACAAAGATCTCCAGCTCACCCTACCTGTCCTGAGTCCTTCTCCACTGGAAGGGCTGATTCTCATCACCCCAGTTCTGCTAGGGTGTACTGACGGTAGAGGAGAGGCACACTCCCATGCTTTCATCTGGACCAATGCTGCACTCTACTTCAATAGCTGCTCCCTTGTTAATGCTGTACTTGGTCTAAAGAAGTGTCAGGCACACCTAAGATCAACATCACAATACATCCAAAGTATTACCAAAGGATGTGCCCTGGTACCTGGCATTACAGAGTGAAATGATGCACAGCAGGCACAGGAACTGTCCATGGCAATCAGATGAGCCAATGATGGGGACATATCTGCCATTCTCCATCCCTACCTCCTCCTCCCATCTCCTGCCCTACTGTGGCTGAATGCTCCAAGGGGCAGAGTTCATCAGAACAGCATTAAACATCACAACTTTTCTATGGGGCAGGAGCACAGTCATCCCATGTGCTGATGCATCTGTGTAACTTGGCACAAAGTTTTACAAGGAGAAACCCCCTTTTACAGGTCAGCTTTTCACACTCACAACCAAACTGTTGCTTCAAACCCAGAGCATCCCATTGAACAGTGCAGCCACACACCAGTGGGTTCAGGGGTTCCTTGGACATCCTCAGGAAGCTGTATTTTTACTTATTATGTAAACCAACAAGAAGGTATCTCCCTCCTGCAAGTCCCACTCAGCAAAGAAAAACATCACCTCACCAGAGCTTCTCACCTGGGGTGATGAAGGCATTCTCTAATAAGGACACATTTTCAGGCTTCGGAGCAGGCACTATTTTTGACTGTTTGGGCCTTGTCCCAACACTGGTCAGAGGAACAGCTTTGAGGAGTGCAAATGTCAGTTGAGACTGCACCTGGGGCCAGGGCTGCCCCTGCAGGACAGTAGTCTGGAAAGCCATGTTACAAGGCACTCCTGCAGCCGGCTGCTGCGTGGCCAAGACAAGGTTCTGGCTCTGGCTGAAGGTGGTGGCAGGGGCATTGTGGGTCAATGTTGCAGAAGCTGTGTGGGTGATAACTGTAGACTCACAGAGGCCAAACTTCTGGGTTTCTGGTGCAGCAAATGGAGCTGGTGGAGAGCTTAAGCTGGAATTCAGAGGCACTGCAGGCAACGGGGACTGGTGCTGTTGCGTCGCAGGCTGAAGCAGTGGCAGGGGAGTCTGAAACACTGGCATGAAAGTCTGTGGCCCACTGAGAGACGAGTCAGGAGTGTAGTCTGCTGGCTGGATGAAAGATCCCTCACTTTTAATGTTCAAACACTGGTCAGTGCCAACATCAGGAATGACAGGAGCAGGTACTGAGGAAGTAATGAGTTCATCACTGATGTTCCCTGCTGGAAGTGTGTTGGGCAATGAACCCGACGGCAGGACAGGAGACTGACAGGAAAGAGAAATAGTACAGATTCATACATGAAACTCTTGTCTGAGCTCCTTCTGAGAAGGACAAGGCTTCTGTCTGAGAGTTTTCAGAGCACATACGTGTCTGAAATGAGGCTGCTTTGAACACCGAGAACCTCTCTTACCTGGGAAGAATGGCTGCTGCTGTCTGTGGTAGCTGAGCTGACAGCAGACACAGAAGGGAAATAATTATTGGAACGACTGGGTGTGAATAAATCTGGAATAAAAATAGCCACCCATTAATTTTCTGTTTTTCATACTCAAAGTACGCAGCAGCAGTTTCATGTCATACATAATTCTTAAAGTACCAGAAAATGTTCCAAGGCAAACAAAGTGTTAAATTACTTCATCACTAAGAAGTGTTAAATGTTAAAAACTAGTTCACAACTCACTGCATTTTTAAAGAAATCAGTTGATTTTTTATATATATATATATATGTATATATATATAAAAAGATTCTTACCCTGAAAAGGCTCAAAAGTATCCATAAAATCAAAATTTGGCTGGAGAGGTATAAGCCCTGGTTGAATCATGTCAGCATTTCCTAAGTGTGCTGCAAAATCCAGGAGACAGATTAGATTAGCTTCACATCACTCACACAGTAACAGCAGTAGGAATATAGCAGTTGGCTACACCACCACACACTCCGCAGCCAGGCTTGGCTAGGGTGCTTCCAGAAAATCTGCTGCTGAAATGAACTGAGCATCTGCCTCTCTTCACAACTGCAGCACAGCTTTGAAATCAAACCCACTGGGAAATGAAACTTTCAGCTAGGAAAATGGAAGAGGTGAAACCTGAAGGCTCTAACAACCAGAGATTGCCAAGTTTGGTACCGCCTGCTCACAAACCTCTTGTCCTGCTCCTGCTGCACAATACAAACTTGCTAGGAAGCACAACCTGAACCACTGTAGTCCATAGAAGAGAATTTTAAAAATAAACCATCATCCACTTAATTTTGTCTCAAGTACACTTCATATCACACCACAGAGTGGTTAGGGCTGGAAGGGACCTTAAAGCTCATTCAGCTCCAACCCCCTGCCATGGGCAGGGCCACCTTCCACTAGAGCAGCTTGCTCCAAGCCCCATCCAACTAGACCTTGAACACTGCCAGGGATGGAGCAGCCACAGCTTCTCTGGGCACCCTGTGCCAGCGCCTCAGCACCCTCACAGGG
>WYDI02028922.1:0-16049 GCA_009867235.2 Psittacus erithacus
AGGAGAATCTGCTCCAAGATTTTGCCAGGCACAGAGGTGAGACTGACTGGTCTGTAATTCCCCGGGTCATCCATTTTTCCCTTCTTGAATATGGGGGTTGTATTTCCCTTTTTCCATTCATCGGGAACTTCACCTGACTGCCATGATTTTTCAAATATAATGGACACTTGAACTAATTAACTTTAATGGACACTTTAACTAATTAAAATGCATTTGATAAGAGAGGTTACAGAACACTGTGTTAAGCCTATACATAGAAAAATGCTTATTTTGTGGGAAGTATCCTACTGCATGGCAGTGTTAGATTCAGTAAGTGGACCTTATCATTACTGTTCAAACGCAGAGTAAGTATTTATAGTAAAACTACAGAAGTTTAATACTGTGCAATTAAACATGTACAAAGCAGTTGTGTTGTATCTGTATCTGAAGGTCTTAAAAGTAATTTACGCATCCATGCTTTATGACTTTATAGCAATATCATGCTGGTTCTTGTATATCGTTGACTTCTGTATCAGAAGCTAAAACTCATGTCCTCAGGGTTGTGCCTCAGTCAGACATTCAAAGTAGCTGGTAAGTATGTGCTCTGGTGTTCCTAGAGCTCTGGCCTCAAGTGGAAAACTGTCATTTTCCTATTGTTTGTTCTCACTCTTTCGTAAATACTTCTGAGAAAGCTGAAGTACAGCCAAGGATATAGAGAGCAAATCGAGTATTTCCCTAATACGAGAGAGAGAATAAAATTAAGTCAAAGTGTACATAAAGGTGTATGTTACACTTCCCACAAAAGGGGATGCACTGAAAGCGTGCCAAGCAAATAACTTTAAACCAATTTTTGTGTGCCAAACATCAAAAGTACGCACGTTGTTCTGACTCCCCTGCTAGTGTGACAGCTAGGAAGGAGGATGGTTTGCTGACTGATGGAGATGGAATGCATTTGCCATCTTAGATGAAAATTTGAGATGCTTTTGTAAAGACTGCTTTTGGCTCTGGGGAAATCTGAAAGATAGGCTCACACCTTGCCTGTTGTGTGTTCCTTGGCCAATACTGTTACTTTAATAGATACCTTTATTATCGCTAGATGAAACTGAGAGCACTACTTTAAAGAATCAGTTGAATAAAATTAGGTTATGTTCTCTCACTGATAGGGATCCATCTTCATTTATTGTATTGTCATAAGAACTCTAGAATTATCCTAGATAAACGTGGCTTTCCTATTGAGTGCAACATGCCATGCTTGAAAATGAAATGGGCTTCTGGGGACAGTATGGGCAAGCTGGAAAGCTACAGGCATATAATCAAGCATACTCTGAGCTGATACTGAACAATAAAAATTTCTATACTCCAATTCTTTTAATAGTAGTTACAAGTACACATATTTCTGAAAGCAGTTTGATTTGTACATCTGAATTCAGGTGTGACACAATTCAGATTCATCTGTCTGGGGACTCCAGCAAACCATAGGCGCTTTACCTATTTGTCTTAAATGAAAAACTAAAATTCAAGCTATTCGTGGTTGTCTGGATTACTGTACTTCAGAAAATGAGCAGGTATCAATGTTGAGGATCTAAGGAACAGTTTGCTCCAACATAAGAGTAGAGACCAAGTTTAGGCCAGTAGGAGGGTAGGCAGTAGTGCTTTCTGCTGTTCTGGAGCTCAGTCCCACTAGAGGCAGTAGGGTTCTCCATTTGAGAAAGGAAAATCATATTCTTGGGAGGCCCAAAGAAGTATGCTTTTTTTTAATCCCAAAACTATGAGCAAGTTAGAACTCCTTGGATTGCATGTAGGATTGTGACAGCCTTGATCACAACTTAAATGATGCTGGAGAGAAGGCAGTCTTGATTCCTAAGATTTAGGCACAAAGATTTCATTTGGATTCAAACTGAAGTGAAAGTTGAATGATTTGAATCTTGCCCTTATTTAGTAATAGGTGATACAAAATGTAGAAGTAGTATCTAGAGTCAAAGCAGGAAACACCTATTAAAAAGTTAAATATCTTCACCAGATTCAAAGACTGGTAATATTGTTACTTTCTTTTTGTTTATGTGGGTAATGTGTGAGAACAATTAGCCATTAGAATAATATTCCCAGGGAAGTGGTGGACTCCCCAGCAGTGCAGCAGTGGGATACTTTTAGGATTTGCTTGACAGGGTGCTGGGACATCTTGCCATCACCCAGCTAGGTCATGCTATGTCATGCTTTGCCTAGAAAGGTTGGAGCAGATGATCCTTGAGATCCCTCCTAACCTGATATTCTGTGATTCTATGATAACACTCAGCAGGTACTACCCCGGCGTTTCAAGATCGCATCCTTGCATCAAGTTGTAACACATAGCCTGTTATGACCTAAGGCATGAATATTGAAGGAGATGTGATGGAAATTAAGTAATCATGCATTAATCAGAGTGTGGCATTATAGGAGAATATGGAGGATGGGAAAAGATGAGAAATGAAATCTTCAGAAGGACTCAAGAGGACTGCAGAGCTGAATTTTCTCTCCTGCCTTCTTTTCAGTCCGGTACTTATTTCAGAGTGTTTTCTGTTCATTTTTTCTTTAGGTTTGAATTTTGGGGTTTTTTTGGTTTTTTTTGTTTTGCAATGTAGGAAAGACACATGAAACCTAATTTAGGTCTGTTCCATTACACTGCATAGGACAGATTTAGTGAAGGATAAAATAAGTTTTGGCTGCCTTTCTTGTTTCCTCTTCATTAGCAGAATTTCGTGCATCACCAGCAATACAGAGCATTGGGCAAGGGACTGTTTCTGCCACAGGGCAGCCCAATCTGTGTGGCATCTCATCCAGCACTGAATCAATGCAACTTTAATACGCTGGAATTTTTAAAAGTCAATGTTATTAAAAGGCCACATACATATTTGCCCCTCCATGGAAAGCAGAATTTTCATTATCCTTTTGTTTTCATGAAAAGGAAAGGAAGATGACTGGATTTCCTAAATCTCCATGATCACTTTAGATAGTGGCCTCTCTTAACAGCAAGTGCAGAATAAACTCTTTGTAATTGATGGAAACTTTAATTAAAATGAACCTCTCTAAAAAGTACTTTCAAGCTCCAAAAGTTTTCAATTTGTTTCTATATATGTAACACTTTTCTTCTTTTCCACAGAAGCAGAAATGCTTTTTTATTATTTCACAGATGTGCTAACAAAATCTAATTTATGTAAAATAACCAACATTTAGTAGTGGTTTTAAATAGAAAAGTGTCTCTAAAATCTACGACCTTCATATCCATAGCTTGCTTGCAATATTCACTTTCTACACAGAATGCAGTCGGAAAAATGGGGACATCTTCCCTGTTTTATTCAGGACTAATACAACACCCTATTAAATAAAATCCCTGCATAGCCTCTAGGTCTTTCTTTTACCACTGTACCCAGAGCATAGACCTACTGCCACAGATTGCAGTGAAATAATAGCAAGCATGATTTTGTAATTGCAGTTGTTACAATTGTGCGCATTATGTCAAATTCCACCCTCAGCCTTTGATCTTTGGAGGATGCTCAGCCTCTGAGCTGCCACTCGGGCAAAGCCGCATGTTCTGACAGTTCTGAGGCTGTATGCAAAGAGCCTCGTTGCCTGGCTGTGCCTCTACACTCTACCTGGCCAGAAAATGCCTGTTTCCAGGGTTTGCACTGCTTTTCTGTTGGAGAAGGATTGGCTTTCAAGTCCTTGTGAAGATAAGGCTCTGACAGCTATCATGTAATAAGAACATCAGTGTGAAGTGAAATTACTACAAATGTGCATTAGCATATGAATTATTCTGCTTATGAAATGCTGTGACTTAAGTCAGCTTCCTCTTTTAATATGGGAAGTGCGCATTATGTGTCAAACAGTAAGGGGCTAATATATCTTAGAAGCAGATTACAGCTTTAACCATGTATTTTCTTTGTTGTTAGCAAACAAGAACACGCCTACAAATTAAAGGTGCTTTTCTTCTTTCAGCTGAAAGACAGTGCAGTTGAAACACTCAGACAAATCTCTTGTCAATATTCATCTACTAAAATCAGCATACTGGCACAGAAAGCAACACTGGGAAAGCTGTATTGTCTTCTTCATGATTCATCTGTGTTTGTGGGATGTGAGGACTTGTCTGGGCTGAAAGCTTATTTCTCCTTTCTGTAATTCAGTGTTATCTATCACAAATTAAAACTGCAAATGTAGTACAGGATATGACTATCATCTAATACTCTTGATTTAGTTTGCATTAAGGTCAGGGGTAGTCTGGCAGCTGAGTCCTAATTGCACTATTGGATGAGTCAAGTGTTTGCTACAAGGGTAGAATTAATGTGAACCTAAAATTCTTTCTGTGCTGTCTTTGGGAGTATGACCATGACTGGTTATTTGTTGACCTTTTCCTCTTCTACACACTTCTGAAAAATGATGGTTCACTAAAGACACATATTTTGATCCTAAGGCTGTATGAAATCCAGGCTCTTTTCTTATAATAGCATTAGACTGGAAGAAATGGGTTAATTCAAGCAGAGAACATGTCAGATGTTCACATCCTGTGGATTAAGACAACCAGATTATTCCAGAAAATTAAAAAAATAATTTTAGAGTAATGGTTGAAGTGTTTATTTTCCTCAGATTTTGATTCCCTGTTTTCTCTTGCATTGTTTAACTTTGTTATTTGAAATGCAAACCAGAAGAGGTTAGAAACTTCATAGCACAGGTAAGTTTGCAGATCTGTAACTGTTCAGCTAGGTGTAGGGGATGAGACCCAGGTAATGAATTCTTATGGGGGAAGAAAGGAGAAAAAGTTTTCTAAATGGGTATGTGCTGTTAAACAGTCTCCTCTGAGCAAGCAGGTGCCCAGGAATACTCAACTTGGTTGTTATCAACTTGATTTCTTTTAATACATTTGACACCTGTAAAGGTAACCTAGGTTTTTGCCGTGGTTTGCTGTGCAGCCTCCCAGAATGGGGGCTAATGCAACGAGGAAGAAGAATCCATGGACCGCAGGCAAGTAGCATGAGGCTTGATTGATTGATTGATTGATTGAGTTGGGCTGGTTTTAAAAATGTTAGTGAAGCTCAGACTTTCCTGCCATTGCAGTTCCTCCAACATACATGTTTAAAAGGCTTCATCCTCCCTTGGAGGTAGTATGTACCATTCTTTTCTGGTACATACAGCATGGTAGGAAGATCCATGAATCAATATACACTGATATAGAAATTACCAGACCAGACAGGAATTCATCATGTACTGGTTTTTTTCCTTCCATACTACAGATTTTGTGAGCCAGCCTGCACTGGCTGACACTAAGAACACTTTTTAGGAAAACTTTTCTTATTTCTGCTGTTGGTAAGCACAAATATTTCCTCAGCTAAAATGAGATTGACAGCTCTAATGCAGTCATAACAACATATGGCTTACTGCACATGAAATATAACAAGATTTGCTGCTGTATTGTTAAAGAAAAAGCTAATGATAATTCCTCTTTTGAGAAAACTTCATTTTCTGTGACCTGGACCATACTAACTTTATAGCCTCAAATCTGTGTTTCTGCAGCAGCCAGTATCATCTAAACACAAATCAGTTATCAAACATCAATTTCCTTTGGCTTTTATTTACCAAACTTTAATAAAAATAAATAGTAATAGAAACTGCAGACGCTATAACTAGATAGTCTGCTGGAGGGAAGGGGTATGGTGCTCTGATTTAGCCTTCAATCATAATGCATAATCCTGATGCTGACCTTTCCAAATTGTAAGAAAGTACTGAACTACACAGAACCTACCTGAGAAGCCTGAAGCCTTATAAACCTTTGCCAGCCTGAAAATGTAGCGAAATTATAATTCCCATGCTTTGTTTTTCATCATTTGAGTGCTTTCATGATTCAGTTCTGAATGTAAGACAATTACTTTCTTGTAGTAATCTCCTCTGAAGGCTCTTGTGTATGCCTTTGGCATGAATAATTACTCTTTTATCTTTTATGCTCAAACTACTGTGATAGAGTAATGGCACTTATTTTTAGCAACCATGTTGATTAGTCCTATTGTGTTGTAGTCTTGGTGTTTTACTCAATCACACTTTTGGATTAAAGGATTGATAAAGTTGAATTCCTTAAACTATGCTATATCCTTCTTAAAAAAACAAAAACAAAAAAAAAAAAGGAAATATTTAATTTTTCAGCCTCTATTGTAATTTTCAGTGATGCACTTTTCCATAGTACTCCAACCATTTGATACTAGATTTCCTTCTGTATTCCTGGGTGTATATGGTAGGAACCTTGTGATTAATTGCAATTAAGTTAAAAAGTTTATTTCCACCCATCATGCTTCCTTTTTTTTTTTCCATTGTTTTATTTCCATCTATAAAGGTGCAAAGCTTCTGCCTCTAATTAGAAAAAAGAGGGTCTGAGGGGAATGTTGTTACTGCAAATTCAGGGGAGAATAATCTTAATTTTTACTAAGAGTGCTCTTTCTTCCTTTCTTCCTGTGCTGAATCATAAAATCTTTTCTGAATGTTCAGCACATCTGCTTTATTTCTTTGGTCTTATCATTAATAATCATCTCTTCTATGTCCCTATTGCTCCATCATTTCCAGTTTTGTTCTTTGCATTGTCCTATAACTTATTCTGTCATCATCTCACTTGGGAGTAGACTTATAATTTTTTATACATATGTCTCAAAGATGAGAAAATGACCAACAGGAGACACATAAACTAAATCACTAGAAGAGCTAGGCTACTAAAATGGCACTTGGGCAACTCACTCCAACAACTTTCAGACACCACCAGGACCCTCAACTTCTGTTCTACTGCTGCATATTCCTTTACTTTAATGGCTTAAGATTTTCAGTTTTCAGAACAAGTATTTCCCTGTCTTGATTTTTAGCTCTGAGAGAATTTTCAGGTATGTGCTTTACAGCAGATCCTACAAAAGGCAATTTAATGATGAGACATTGTGACAGATATTTTTCATCTGTCTTCTGTATTTCCACCTGAAGGCCACTTAGGGGTAAACTGTTCTTAGATTCCTGTGTACCGCTGCTGGATCAGGGACATACGCCCTTGACAGGTCTCCCCACATCTGAAAGTGTGATCACTGTCACACCTTTGAGTATCCCAGTGGCAATTTCTCCTGTTGGAAGTGTTCCATTTGTCATGAATATTCATTGGCTGGAGAAGGTAAGATTGTATAGTGCAGCAATTGTATCACTCAGCTAGAATATGGGACAGTCACTTTCAAGTCACTCTTCTAATGAATATGTAAGTATTTATGTGTGTTGGAGTAGTTTCAGCAGGAAAAGTTAAGAGCCGTTTCCAGAATATCCTGTGGCTTGATGGTTAGGAATATTACTGAAGATGTTGAAGTTTTATTTAAATCTCTGTTAAATTTCAGTTTAAAGCTCTTCAAATGTCAATTCCTGCATTTGGTATTTATTTCATCGCCTTCACACATGGTTCAAATATATTTATATTTCCTCAAGATTTAAGCACTTTCTGTTGTTTTGAAAAGCTTTTGATTGATTTGCTTTGGTTTAGTTGGTCTGTCAGGAATGGACTGAGTATTTTTGTCTTGCTTCAGTCAAAGCTGAAAAAGGAAGTGCAGTTGGAAAAGGAAGCAAGGAAAGCTTCTCAGACCTGTTTGGGGTTTTTATTATTAATTTGGGGGAGGGGGGGAAGGATGGTATCTAGAGATTCTACAGATTTGAAGGACATGAAAGATGTATTTTGGCCTCTAATGATGAAGACCAGGGCCTAGAGGCATTTCTAAAAAATACCTGAGCAATTTACATATAAAATTCCCTCTGGTTATAGCCTAATTCCCACCACCTAACCTATTTTGGAGTCCAGTGGGATTTTCAAAAGGTTGTTTCAGCATATAAACAGAGCTCATAATCCTTTGAATGCCCAGCAAGACCAGAAATAATCAGTTTGCTATCTACAGTTAGTGTTGGTTTAAAACACTTTAAATCATCAGTTTGTTCTGAATGTGGGGTATGATTTCTTGGTCCAATGTAGTCAAGATTAGATTCTTACATTCATAATTTCAACTGCCAGCCAAATGCAATCAAATTTCCAGCGGAAGAAGACAAAATCCAACAATCTATTTGAATCCTTCTGCATTTCTAACACAATAAAATACTTAAAAAGCTATATAGATATATATTAAGTCACATAATTTCTCCTCTTCCCTTCCAAAAGCATGTAGGTGAACCTTTTATTTCTTGTCAATAATAATAAAGTTTGTACTGAATTTCATGCAAAAACTATATTTGAAGCAGCCAGCCTCTTGGTCATGACACCAGCCATATAGTGTACCCTATCTTTAGGAAATTAATTAAACCATTCATAGTTTAAGTGTTTTAAATGATTCAGTGAAATCAAGTTCTATCTTCAGGTGTTAAAATCAGTTTGCCCTAGGTATCCATGGTTTAAACATTAGTTACTCTCGCTTTGAGTTACCACCCTGCTTATTCACTTTGCCATATTAAAAAGTTACTGTTATTTAACAGCAAAATCTACGTAATTAGAAGATTTTTTTTACTTCTTTAATTTACTAATTCATTTTTATCTCATTTATGGTAGGATTCAAGAAAGAAAATTAGCAGGTTCATAGAAAATGTTAGGATTTTTCCTTCTTTCTGAACATTTCATTAAGTAAGATCATATCCTTGGGAGGCCCAAAGTATTTCACTAGGATAACTGGAACAAAACAGGAACAGTACCTTAGCTTTTAGTTAAGTTGAAAATTTACACACTATCTTTGGCTTATGCATATTTAAATGACCTATTTTTATTAGCAGTTCCCTAAAGAGAAGATCAGTCACACTGGCAGATCTTTGATTCTCACCTCAGTAGGAAGGAACATTACTGCTTCTTGAGGAAAGAAACCCCGAAGTAATACTGTGGCCATAAAAACCTTCGTGCTTTGGATGTTTTGGACTATTTATCAGTCTTTGAAATGTAACACTGTCAAAGGACAGGACTAAAACCCCAAATGTATACCATTCAGGCTGTACCTTTCCCAGATAGGTACCTAGGCTGGGGGCTGGGTTGGATTTTTGTTGGGTTTTTTTGTTTGTTGGGTTGGTTTTTTTCCATCACTCTGTTTTCTGTTTTTAAGGTTTAGCAATACTTGTTTACCTTGCCAAGTTAATGAACTATTGATGGACTGATTGGAGAAGTGCTGTTGGTATGATGTAAACCACACTAGCCCTACACAATGCCTAATATTAAACTGTGTTTTCCCTTTTGCACAGATTGTGCTGCTGAGCTCAGGTTTGTTGAACTTGCTACTTACCTGGACAGGTTCAAAGGAATGATTTCAGCATTCCTCCTCCCTGTGCTGTTTCACTGGTGCAAGGAGAGGCCATGCAGTAACTCTACACCTGTCCAGCACACGCCTATCAACTTGCTTAACTTCTCCAATGAGCGCCTTGTTGAGCATGAAAACTTCCGAGATTACTTGGGTCTGTAACCATTAGTCCAAATGCTACTGGCTGTTCAGGTTGGATTTGAGCTGGGGTGGCTTTAACAGTGCTCAGTAATGGCAGTTGATGACGGCAACTTGTACTCTAGGACTAAAAGTAAACTGAATTCCTGTAAGACTCATTACAAATCAACAAGATGGAGAAGCCTACCACCAGACATCCTGCTAGAAAATGATTTGAAAGGAAAGTTTCAAAGAAACATCAGGAACGTAGAGCCTATACATCCAAGGCACTCTAAGAAAAGACCTTCTATATTTTCAGGTAGGAAATGCTATGTTAACAGTATGTTGGTGCAATATCTTTTTAACCTGTTAATATTTGAAGGATTCAGTAGCTGATTCCAGTCAGAATTTATTCTGTTTTAAAACCTAAGGCAGTCTTCACAGATATATTTAATTAAGTACATTTATGTTAAATTATGTCAGCCATTAAAGTGATAGAAACAAAAAGAGAGACTTTCTTCATAGTTCTGATTTCGTGTTGCTTGCTTATGGGATTTTTTTTAATTTTTTTTTAATATTTAGCATTTAAAGAAAACCATTTTTTTCTCTACAGCTTTAAGCTGCATTTTGCTTAGCCCTACTTATAAGCAATGCAGTCAATAGCTGCAATGTATCTCTCTTGCTTCTCTAATACTGTCTCTCGTTGCTTTTCTGGGGGAGAGTGGTTTGGGGATACACAGACTTCTTCAATATAGCTGATTTTTTTTGTGTGTGTGTAGCCAGAAATTAGCATCATTAAATAGTTAAATGCCTGCTTTGAATTCCTGGCTTGCACTGGAGCCTGTAATGTCTGGAGTTAATAATTCAATTTAACTCTAGCTGTTAAGAAGTGGGAACAAGGTGTAAGAGTGGATTTCAGTCAAGCTAATAACAAGTCTGGGTATTTTATTTTATTACTACTATTATTTGAAATACACCTAAAAATAGGCAACAGATTAGCTTTAGGACAAAGGATTTGTTGCAAAACAATCATGTCGTCTTTGCTAAGAGGACTTAAAAGGTTTTACAGGGGGGAGGATCAATACCAGCTCATCCCTACTGAAAGTGTATTTTTGTGAGGCAATCAGATGAAATTAAATCCTTTTATGTATCTCCATTTACAGATAAAAATGAGGATTTTTAAATTCCAGGGGGGAAACAGAATAGTCAAACAGATCTTTGACGATCTATGAAGTATATTCAAAAGTGTTATTTAAATATTAATGTTACGTTCCTTAATGACAGCTAAACTTACATGGGTACCTTCTCATGAGCTGAAACACTGTTGAAGGAGTGGGAGTACAGTGTTAAAAGATGGCACAGGGCAGCACTTCTTTTGCAGGATTTAGTGCCTCCATTGTACCGTTGTTAAGGTATTTGAAATATTTCAACACCTTAGGAAATAAAGCTTTTTTTCCTTCTTCCTATTCCCCAAATTAAAAGAATGCAAAAAGCCTTATCAGATCTGAAGTCAGGTGTTTTAGACATGCCCGCAGCTCCTGTGCTTCTCAGTGCCTAAAACGGCTCTTCCAGAGGTGATGTGGTCCTTTGGTAACTGGCAAAGCACATTATTTTGAGCAGGATAGACCCTCTGTACCTTATTCTTTTTCAGTTGCTGCTTTTTGTCTTCTAGCTACCTTTTCTGCTTCTTAATTACTCCTGTGCTGGGTGGTTTTTTCCTCCTGTAACTTTTCACTTCTTTTCCCTATACATCAACATTTTTGTTAAAAAAACCCCATATTAAATAGCCTTGTGTTTGATCTCCAACACCGATACTCTGTTGTGCACACACAGACTTCTCCTTTATGTTGTAATGATTTTATTTATTTATTTATCATACTGTTCTTCTTTCTCTCTGTTCTCTTTCCCACCTCCCAAATTACTACACTACCAGTAATACTAGTTTGTGCTGCGTCAGATATGAGCACTTTAATGTAGTCTGTGTGTCTGGAATGCTGCCATTATGCTTATGAAATCCACTGCATTTGTGTTACTGTACACTCAAGGGCACTTAACTCAAAGGTAATGCAAATTGCTTGCTATAAGCAATTGATGGAGCATGATGGAAAGATGGGTGTAGACTTTCATTTGGTAGGTCAGCAGTATACATGGGAGAAGCTATACTAGATTTACTTTTGAAAACAGGTTAACAAAGTAAGCTTGAAGTCCACTAGACCATTGTCTTTGTGCTGTAAATGCAGGTTAGAATGGAAACAACTGTGTCATAAAATCACGGACTGGTTTGGGTTGGAAGGGACCTGTAAAGATCACATAGTCCAACCCCCCTATTGTGGGCAGGGACATCTTCCACTAGGTGAAGTTGCTCAAAGCCCCATTCAACTTGACCTTGAACACTTGAGACAGCTAGATATTAAATATATATATTTATATGTAATATAAATATATAATATGCAAATATATACTTGGTCTGCAGTCTTTCAGATCACTGTTCTAAACCCTCTTAATGTGATAATTCATACTTCCTTGTTTCAGCATAGTCATTTACTAATATAAATATTTTACATCTCTATCATTTTGACTCCTCCTTCTAATCCTCTTATCTCTGCTTAGTCTTACATCACCATGATCGTGTCTTAGTTTTAGAACGTGCTTGCAATTTAGTCTGAAGTCATGTGCATCTTGGGTTTTTTCCTTTTATTCTATCTTAAAGAGCTTAACGAATAAAGTAGTGAATAGTGACATGTCAAGGTACGTAGGTGCAAGGATATAGGTTGGTTCACCCATTGGGACTCTTTTGTTTCAGATGGTGCAGACTGAGGGAAGCATCTTGCATGCGATAGGCTTGTTTTGCAATTTCCTCAGAATTATGATAGCTAGAAGCTCACTCTTTGAAAATGAAAGCTGCAACCTGAGAAAAGTGTGACATGGCTGTCTGTCTTGTCATCATGAAGGCAGGCATTCACATATGCCTAGGCAGGACAATCCAAACAGTGGTATCAATGGATGTCGTGGTTTAAGCTCAGCCATAACTCAGAACTGTGCAGTCTCTCACTCCCCCCTTTCTCCCTCAGCTCCCGGAGGGATGGGGAAGAGAATCGAAAGAATGTAACTCCCACAGGTTGAGATAAGAACAGTCCAGTAACTAAGGTATAACACAAACCACTGCTGCAACCACCAATAATAGTAATGATAAGGGAAATAACAAGGGGAGAGAATACAACCGTATTGTGTTCATTCCCACATGGAAAGGGAAGGACAGAAACTATGACTGTGAGGAGAAACCATGGCATTGCCAAAGGGTTACACTGCACAGAGACACCTTCTTTCAACAGAGCACTTCGTTTCTTCTTGGTCTTTAAATTCAGAATGTTTAGAGCTGTTGTATACTTCAGGGCATGATTAATATCCTCTGTTGATACCTAAATTTTGGGGTTTACTACTTCATAGTTAGAACTTTCTAATTTTCTTTTTTTTTTTTTTTTTAAAGAACCACACAAGCACAACTGATCATAATCAACGTTATAGAGCCATTTATTGTCAGTTACAGAGAGAGATTCACCACCCTCATTAGTGGAGTTTGTAGAGATCTGCTGACATCCCCTCGGCTCAGCACACCGTCATAGCCATGTCTGAACCTTACCTTGGCAGGGCCATACAAAAATGAATGATGACTTGTCTTGACCTGAAGATAAACCTGTGACTTGTAATGAGAAAAGAAAGAAGTGTAAAAAGGCAGAGTGGGGAACAAAGGGGCCTTAGGAGGCCATGTCTTTACAGAGGTACCTTGGAAAGGTAAATTGAACTGAAAATTAAAATGGATTAGCTAAACATTATTAAATGTCTGTGCTGACTTATGTTCAAAAGCACAACAGGCTGAAGAAAATTAGGCTGTATTTATCAATTAAATAACCGATGCAGAAATTACAAAGGTTGAAATACTAAAATATAGTATAATAGTAGTAGCTCTATTTGGAAGCCATTTGTGAGCTGGGGATGTTGGTTTAAGTACCACTGAAAATCCATTTCTACTACTGTCATTAGTATCTTGCGTGATTTTTTTTTCCTCTCCTCCTTCATTTTCGTATGGAGGTAGCCTGTATTGTCATCGAACAATGCTTGTTGACTGCTGTCAGTTTTGAAGGACAGAGGGCTGAGAAAAATACTTTGGATTTCCTGCCTCCCAGGATCAGGCACACCCCCATTTCATGGCTGCATGCCTATGGCCAGAATAAGCTGTATGTGTTCTGTGAGACAACAGGTTACCTCTGCTTTTGTAAAAGCATTGTGGTGTTGCTGCGAGTTAACTTAGCGAACACCAGTGTGGTTAACAGTACTTTATATAGCTGCTAAAAGTAAGAATGTAGGTTGTCAGTCTGTGATTTTACAACAGAAGAGCTAGTATTCTGTAACAAATTCACTGCCTTTTTTTTTTTTTTTCCAGTAAAAATACTGTCGCAATTAGAAGTCTTGAGGTACTCACTCAAAGCATTTCTGGAGATCAGACCAGCATACAGTCTAGCAAAGTCACTTTCTAAAATAAGTAAGTTGATTTGACATCATGTTGGCATGTAAATTAAAATACTGAAACTTATAAAAAAAAGAAGGGGTTTATATATAAGGAAAATATTTAAAAGTTCTTCAGCAGTGAGATGAATGAATGATTTAATTTTTCCTGAGATGTGGAGATAAAACATCCAGTATGTATGATTTTTTTTTCTGTTGACTGGCTACATTAATTGGGAAAGACTTGCCAAATCTGATTACTTTTAATAAGGATGCTTAAAATTATGGGTACAGAATGTGTCTTGATTCAAATGAGTTATAATGATCCACATTCAGTATTTTAATTTGGCGAAGATTTGAATATTCTACCTGTGAATAAGGTGTACTGCATGGTAATAACGTATGCTTGTAATCTGCATAGGATAATTGCTCTTCACTTATGGTACCGCTAGTGTTACCCTGTACATTAAAGTGTGGTGGAACTGCTTGCATTGGTGCTGTATTTTACCAGTATCATTTGCTGACAGCAAAAGGGAAGACAAGACTGTCTTGTCCCAAAGTTTTTCTCTTCCCTTCCTGACTTGAAAAAAATTGGCTTTGTTTCCCCTTAATACTGTTAGCAAGACTTTCTGCTGATTGAAAACACAGGGGGAGAGGAGTGTTGGTTTTTATTGTTCGCTGTTTGTATTGGAAACTGGCATTAGTTCTGTATGTTTTATTGAGATTATATTAAGATATGCCGCCATGCTATAAAATTGGTGGTTGACTGTGTGTCCACCCATTGATCTGGGTTAGTGACTCCTGGTTTATTAATAGAAATTATCAAATTGATAATGTCTCAAAGGAAGGCTTTTCTGTTGTCCTTTCTTCTGTATTGTTATGCTTACATATTTCTACATATATTACTTAATATACTTTTACCGGTTTAGTTCTTGAATTTTTTTTTTAAGTGTCATTTTCTTCAGAAAGGATGGGTCGATGATTCAGGGGAAGGCTATGGATTCTGCATTTGAAAGTATGATGTAATATATGCATGTTGTCAAACTTGTTTTCTTCTTGGGTTCACTGGTATTTTATGGACTGTAATGTTTGATTTCCTCATGCTCTTGCAGGCAAGATGCTACCTCACCTTTAAGTTGTATTTGGGAAATAAAGGAAGCTCTCTATGTCTTTTGGAGAGTGACTTGAATGAGATGAGGAGGAATATAGGGGGGAAGGTGAAGTTAAGGTAGGGAAGGCTCCATCTGCTATTTTGGCTTGGATTTTTGTTTTCTGACTTGTTTGTTTTGAAAACTCTTTAGTTGTCTCTTATATTTAGATGGCCACCATCAGTTATGTTAAAATTCTGCTTTAAAGCAGGCTCCAGTGTTCAAGTGAACAAAATCCATTGTACACACAGTAATGTATTTCAAATCTTATAATGTCTAAGGGTTTATAGTATTTTCACTGTGCTGAAGGACCTTGTGAAGCAATTGCAGCACTTGCTTCCTGATTTCAGCACAAGTTTCTCTGTGTGCTGCCATAGTAATAGGACATGAAAAAGAATCTGTTTTAGTAACATGGTTTGCCATTTTGACCCTTTGGCTCTCTGCTATATCCTATCTAGAGGATAACGATTGAAGTGTAGAGTGAAGTCTCAAAACTTGTGCTGAGTGCTTGCCTCCTGGGAAACATGACAGGCTCTTTCTTTTGCATGGTTACGTAATTTTCAAGAAGGAGGACTGAATTAACATTCAGTACTGGTTGTATCTCAAAAAAAAGATATGTTAATCTAAAATATATTGAATTTTAAAATAGAAAATCAGAGCCCTAGGAAATGTTAGCAAAATAAGAAACATATAAAAATGTTTTAAAAGATTTAAGAACAAGCCAGTCACTCTTTGCATCAAGTGGTACTAGCCTTGATTACATTTCACGTGCAGTAAATCCATAAGGGTTTGGTGACATCCAGTGCCTCAGGAATGCCATCCAGAGAGACCTTGACACGCGTGTGAGGTGGGCTGATGCCAGCCTCATGAAGTTCAACCATGCCAAGTGCAAGCTCCTACACCTGGGTTGGAGCAATCCCAGGCACAGTTACAGGCTGGGCAGAGAAGAGATTCAGAGCAGCCCTGCAGAGAAGGACTTGGGGGTGTTGGTCAATGAGAAAATGAA
>WYDI02028925.1:9306-42188 GCA_009867235.2 Psittacus erithacus
TCCTCTCCTACAGTGGGCCTAAGGTCTTCATTCTCACAGTCCCTGCATCTGCCTTCCAAGACTTGGGTGGTGTGGTCGGAGAATTTGCTAGTGAAGACTGGTGCAAAGAAGTCATTAAGAACCTCAGCC
This sequence comes from Psittacus erithacus, assembly GCA_009867235.2. Classification (NCBI taxonomy): domain Eukaryota; kingdom Metazoa; phylum Chordata; class Aves; order Psittaciformes; family Psittacidae; genus Psittacus; species Psittacus erithacus. The sequence goes on from WYDI02028925.1 coordinate 9,436, forward strand.
TTCTCCAAATCCGGGTAGCAAGTTCTCCTGACAGTTTCCGGCGAGGGCCCACGTTGTCCTTAGTCTGTCTATTATTTGCAATGTACCTATAGAATCCCTTCCTGTTATCTTTCACATCCCTAGCCAAGTTTAATTCTGACTGTGCCTTAGCTTTCCAAACCTGGCCCCTAGCTTCCTGGACAACATCCCTGTTCTTCACAGGCTGCCCATCCTTGCTTCCACCTTTTATAAGCCTCTTTTTTCCTTTGAATTTTCCTCAGCAGCTCCTTATCCATCCAAGGAGATCTCCTGGCCCTCCTGCTGCACTTTCTTCTAGTTGGGATGCAACACTCCTGAGCTTGTAGTAGATCCTTGAATATCAGCCAACAGTCTTGTGCCCCCTTGCCATCTAGGGCTATATCCCATGGAACCTTACTAAGCTGGTTCCTGAAGAGGCCAAAGTCTGTTCTCTTGAAGTCCAGGGCAGTGAGCTTGCTGCACACTCTTCTCACTATCCTGAAGATCTCAAACTCAACCATCTCATGATCGCTGCAACCAAGGCTGCCCTGGAGCGTCACATTTCCAACCAGCCCCTCCCTGTTGGTAAGCATGAGGTCAGACATGGCACCTCTCCTTGTCGGCTCCTCTATTACTTGCAGAAGGAAGCTGTCTTCCACACAATCGAGGAACCTCCTGGATTGCTTGTGCCAGGCCGTACTGTCCCTCCAACAGATATCAGGGTGGTTGAAGTCCCCCATGAGAACAAGGGCATGCGAGAGTGAGCTGTTCCTATCTGCCTATAGAGTGCTTCATCCACAGAGTCCTCTTGATCAGGCGGTCTGTAACAGATCCCCACAATAATGTCTTCCATTGCTGTCTCCCTTTAACCCTGAACTACAAACTCTATTGTCTGCTCACCTGTCCCCAGACACAGCTCCATACTCTCCAGCCTATCCCTAACATAAATAGCAACTCCCCCTCCCCACCTGCCAGGCCTGTCCTTTCTAAAAAGCTTGTAACCTTCCATTCCAACACTAGTCATAGGAGCCATCCCACCATGTTTCTGTGATGCCTATTATATCATACCCCCATAGATGTGCACACATCTCTAATTGCTCTTGTTTGTTCCCCATGCTACTGGCGTTTGCATAAAGGCATCTGAGCCAAGCTCCAAATGAAGCTGGCTCATTGGCTGGAGCAACTGGAATACCTCTATATTGCTCCAAGCATTTATTACAGATGCTGGCAACTGACTGGGTGTGTTGGGATGGAATGATGCCCCCCTCCCCCAGCACATCTAGTTTAAAGCACCCTTGACCAGACTGGCAAGCCTCCTACCAAAACTGCGCTTCCCTTTCTTTGTCAGACCAGCTCCACCAGCCCCCAGTAGACCTGGCCTACTGAGTCCCATGTTCTAGATATCCAAACCCCTGGCTACAGCACCACCCTTCTAACCATTCATTAACCTGGCCAATCCTCCTAGCCTTTTTAAGGTCCTCCCCTGTATCCTGGAGAACTGATGAAAAGACAATCTGAGCTCCAGAGCCCTTAACCACCTCTCCCAGGGCTCTGTAGTCCTTTTTTATGTTCTCTCTATCTATACCACTAGCACCCACATGGTTCATTAGAAGTGGGTAATAGTCAGTGGGCCTTACTAGAGCAGGCAGCCTCTCTGCAACATCCCTGATCCGTGCCCCTGGTAGGCAACACACCTCCCTTGAGTCTGGGTCAGGCCAACAGATGGGTGCCTCTGTTCCTTTCAGAGTAGAGTCCCCTGCTACTATGACCCACTGCTTTTTCCTGGCAGCGCCAGTAGAGATCTTCTTCAGCAGTGCATCAGCCGGTTGTTTCTGGTGCAAGGGTGTTTCCTCATTAGCCCCCTGTAGGACAGCAAAGCGGTTCTGGATGGGGACAGCAGATTTAGGAGGAAGCCCCTCGCTTTTAATTGTCCTCTTCCTCCTATTTTTTTGTTTTGTTTTGTTTTGGTTTTTTTTGGTTGCTGTCTCCCAGCTTCCTGGGTTAGCGGCCTCCTTCTTCCCTCGAGGGGCTACAGGGGATGCTTGAGGCCCCTGCACAGTTTGGGCCTGGAGCAAGCAGCGCTGCTTCCTCTCAGCTTCTCTGCCAGCTTTCAGCCTATTGACAGCGTCCCGCAGCTCAGCCCCTGCTGCAGGAGGACCTCCAGGGAGCACCGAGTGCAGCCCTGCCCATTGCGCACCCTCCCCTCAGGAGACCAGCGCAGGCACCCTCCGCACTCCGAGCTCTGCACTGCAGCCTCCCCTCTCATCAGCTGTGTCTGGGTGCTTACGCTGCCACCGCCAGCGCAGCCAGAGCAGAGCTCCCAGGCTGGGCCCTGGTCACCATTCCGCTCACCTGCCCGCGCGAACGGCCACGCAAATTGCCTCGAAGCCCCCGTCTCCGCAGCGCTCCCGGGGGCAGGTTTTTACGCAGTCAGAGCTGGCTCCGCCCCCTGTGAGTCAGCTGCTCGCGTCAGCTGAGCTGCCGGCTCCTGGGCAAGTACCGTCGAAGATTTGAGGCTCCCTCGGTAGCTCCCGCCGATCTGAGTTGAGGCTCCTGGGCGCTGAGCTTCCCCCCGCTCAGGTGTTGGAGGCGTTCTCTCTCGAGCTACTCACCTCAGCAATTGACCAGCAGTCAATTGTTTAGAATTGCCTGTAACAGATTTCACACTTTCATTGCCTTTGTCTGCAGATCTAATATAGTTTGCTCTGATATGAAAACATTTGTGTAGTGTAGTGGTGCTTATATAGTTCCTGATTTACAGTTCTTTTTAGTGGTTATTTCAATGTTGGTTAAGCACTAGGAAGAACTTAACTGAATTTGTAGTAACTATCTTTTATGGGATTCAGAACAGTTTGATTTCTTCTTCATTGTCTTCTATTTCTATAAATAAAACTGAAAAAGTACTTTTTAGTAATTAAATAGTTTAAGCTGTGACAATATAGTATGCCATTTTTACTAACTGTAACAGCGACACATCTGCTTGGGTGTTCTGCCTGATTTACAGTAGTGTAGCAGGCATGGAAAAATTTTATTCCCAAACTATCTTCTTCAAGTGAATTGTGAGGAACTTCAGCTCTGGAATTATTCTCCCCACCTACAGTGGGGAAAATACTGAAACTTTATCCTTTGGGTAGAGATAGCTACCCTGTGGCTGCTATAGTTGACCTTAATTTAAAAGAAAATGTAGTTACCAGGATGTGGGAGTACTAAGACATTCAGCAGTCAATAGCCTAAAAGCATATTATTTAAAGGACAACTTTAGTGTTATCTGACAATAACAGGCAACAGCAAAATTCTTGTAATCAGTTTTTTCTTAAATGTGTAGGTGCTTGTCACTACACATACAGCCTTAAGAGTAAGCTTTTTCTTTTACTATCATGTATTTTGAGTTGTATTCTGCTTTAATATTATACATTGAAGCACTGTTTTACCTTTTATAAACTATTTGTAAGTTTGTGTCTTTATATCTAAAACATGCTTTTGTATGTTTTTTTAATGATCTCTAAGGACTGCTTGGTTTCTTCTTGTTTGTTTTATTTCCCCCATTCCTTTTCTGTGCTGCCTTTCTGCTGCTGAAGGATTTGATCTGTCCCATCTATATTTTTTGCATAGGTAGATTTTTGCTAAGTGTTTGAACTATTGAAAAACATTCTACTGGTCTCTGTTCCAGTGATGTGTCCAGACTTCTGTGGCTTTTCACCGGAGCAGCCTAAAGTTTACTAAGTGTTTGGGTAGTATTCTCTTTCCTTCTGGGGTTGCTTATTACATAATTGTGTAGTTGTGAAGGACGGGGACTGGTGACCCACACAACCCATCTTCTTTTTCCACCCACTCTATAAAGACATTTACAAGCTAAACCACTATTTTTGTGATTAAACATACCAATTCTTTTACTTAACAGCAACTAATAAAATCCAAGAAGGTTGGAAGTTTAAAATTTGTAGAAAAGCAATGATTCCTCTTGGAAGAGTCAGTGAAGCAGTAAAGCACCAGGAGATGCTTAGTGGCAGAAAAGGAGGTTGGTATGTTTAGAAGTGACTGGAAATTGGTGTGAAGGTCATGTTGCATCGACATACAAGCCCTCCCAGCAGCACAGCAGTGACGTCTGAGTCAGTGTGACTTCGCCTGTTGTCCTGCCAGTTGACATTGATAAAGGCAAAGTAAACAGAATAAAGACAGAGTAAACAAAGAATATCCACAGAGACTGCAGATGACCAGCCAGGGAGGGTGAGGGAGAGCTAATAAGTGATCTGAAGTTAACTTCAAAAAGGGTCTCTGAGGAGGAAACCATGAGTGTCATCAAAAGTGAACTGGCTTTTGCAAGGGACATACGTATGGGAAATGTTCTTCCATTTGGAAAAATTAGGTAATGACCTAACCCTTTGCCCAAAGGTGAGAAGAAATCCTGAAATGATAAGAAAGCATGTCATGGAACTGGCAGGATGACAAAATGAAGGGAAGGATGCTCTTCTCAAAGTGGTGACACAACCTGTCAATACTGGGGAAGAGCAGTGCCACACAGGTGAACAAGTAGCCACAAAACACAGACGTTAAGGAAAGTCCCCTGAAGTTAGCATCTTCATGTTGTACCACTAATGCTCTGTTTGGCCTTTAGGTGGGTATTTGGTGCCACAGCTGATGAAACTTTGCTGTGAAAGAGCACAGCTGCAGTGGTGGCTGGCTGCATAGTCCAGCCTTTCTCTCTGAAGACAGCTTTTGATTCTGGCAAGCGTTCTGCCTTTAGTCATAACTGTGGTTAGAAGATACACTGCTGGAAGTGATTGCTGCAGTTGACGCCATGTACAATGGTGGTTGTGAGTCAGCTTGAAAAATTGCTAACTTGGACTTTGGATCCTTACTGAATACAATACTGAAGAAGAGAATGCTAGATGTTAATATTAGTCATCTGAAGAATAAATGTGATGCTGCTGACACAGTTGAATTCCTGTTAACTGATTGTCCTAAGGAGTGTTACCATTCTCATTTAGTGTGACTCAATGCTGACAGTAATTAATTGGATAATGGACTGTCGGCATGAGTAGGGCAGACATGCAAAGATGATTCTTACTTCACAGGGGAAATGCCTATCATAGGCTTGAGCTGTCAGAACTTGTCATTGTTGATTGTACATGCTTCTGGAAAGCCAAATTCCCACATACAAGGATTTCTCAGGACTATCTGGATTCATTGCAGTATGAGGAGAGTCCGGTATGGACGCAGTGCTGCCTCTTAGCATAATTTCTGAACAATCTTCTCTGTCAAAGTTCACAGGCCTCTCCAAGACATCCTATGGTCAAAGGTTTTGAAGTATCTGGTGATAAAAAAAATATTGCCTAATGATTTACTTCTAGTTTTGCATGGGCTGGGCTCTTCTGTTCTTGTTTTGGCTACTGATGAATCTGTGTGCCCCTACAGTACTAAAGTAATACCAGCCTCTGAAGGTTTATAGGACTACTGGTTAATTAGGAAAAGGACGGCTTGTTTTCTCCCTGTAATGGGCATGTATGTGGATGCTGAGATGCAAATCGTGGCATTAGCAAGGAAAATAGAGAAAAACATAGCAGGTAATCAAATATGAGCCACCTTGTAAACCTCTGGCCCTGCAATTATATGTGTTTTCTTTGTTCAAGAGGCCTCACAAGTAAACGGATGCTGGTAGAAAATGCAAAACTGCCTCTACTTACAGGAACCATCAGGATGACTTGCTGTCTTAATGAAGAAAGCTTTGTAAGTATCATAAGGACATTCTTGACAATCAAATGTTTAGGAAGCTGGTCATGTATACTTTCAGCATCTGTTTTGCTTCATTCTTCTGCCTACTTTTTATCTAAAAGCTATTAAAGGACAAAACTGTATATGAAAAGGAAAGTATGTGCCCTGCATACATGCTGTTGTCATATATGGTAAGTGTGTGAAGTAGGGTTCATAAACCCCAAAACAGTTGAAAATACACTAGTATTTGAAGTGAAGTCTGTCTAGGGATTTATAATATGTTCTCAGACAAATTACCAGTAAGAGATTAGAAATTAAATACTTGGCATATTTCAGGTAGCCTAACATTTTCCTGTTGGAGCCTCTGAAATAGTTAAGATTCAATCGAATGGGACTTATCTTTTTTCCTACTGAAGTAAGAAAACAACTATTTTTAGAAATAGGGATGGACTCCTAAAACAGTCGTCAGTAAGAAGTTTGGGTATCTAAAAGCAGGGGCTGAAGATCATGTCCAGTGCATTAATATTTGACCTGAATTTTGGATATGTATAGCATCTGTACATGTATTTGCCTTTGATACAGCTTTAGAAACCCAAGTTAAAGAGGTCTGTTATAGCCTCATAACTAAAAGTGCTTTGAAAGCAGTACCAAATATTTTAATGTTTTTTGCTTTAAACTATAACACAGAAGACTGGTTTTGTGCAAAAATCATATGGATTATGCATGCTTCTGAATGGCAGCACTCACTTGAAACTCTCTTTAGGACAGCTTTTCTTTCTGATTCTTCAGTTTGTCACAGCTATGCTTCTTGCACTTGGCTCGCTTTTTCCTAAATCCTATGTGAGCAAGTGTGACATAATGTGTAAAAAGAGTCTACAAAGGGTACCCATAGTTAACATATTATTAATATGTGTAGCAGCAGTGGAATTTGTAGCTTTTTTTATATCAGTAATTGCAAGCTACATGTGTAACAGTTTGATTGGTTTTTTTTTCTTTTTTCCCTCATAGACCTTACTCCATCTCCTGATTGTTTTGTTCCTTTTAGGGTTATTTTCTGTCTTTGTCCCACAGCGTGGTTCTGCACTGTAGAAGTTGCTAGCTTGAATGAGAACTGATGGAGCCTCTGACTAATGGTAGCAATAGTTTGCTCTGGGTTATTCCGAGTAGCAGCAACAAGGTTGACACCAGAACCATAAAACACTTTGAAGTGGTGATGTTTGTGAGATTACGTGAAGTGAAATGAAACCACAGGTCTTGGGGAAAAGGATAAAAAGGCCCTACCAGGTTTTTTAGTATAGTGGAGAAATGCAGAATAACCCCAAGCCTTCCATTTCCAAGGAAAAATAGACCCCATAAAATCAGACCATATCTATTATTTTGGCAACAGCAGATTTACTATTGCATGACAAAGATTTTAGAAGTCTCTGTGAATGGCTAATGTGCTCAAAGGATAATAGCTATTCAGTTGTGGTTCCGTCTTTCTTATAATGTTAGTGATGGAATCTCTCAGAATGCAGCAACCTGTACTTCCATTATTGGGGAAAAGACGTAATACAGTCTTTATGTTGTGAAACTGTAATCCTGTGCTGTGCCAAGACCATAAGGATTTGCCATAAATGCCTAGAAAGCCTCATGCTGCTATGCAAATGTCTTTCTATTTTAAGGAAGTGTTACATGAAGGATTAAACCATCTGAAAACTATGCAGTGGCTGGAACTTCAGAGCTATTGTATTTACTGCATTTTAGCAGAAAGTTCTTTCTTATCCAGCTCTTTCCAGTTTTTGTATTAACCTGGGTTGCATTTGGGTATAAGTAGTACTGACATCGTGATTTCTCTGCACCAAGGAATAATTACACTTTGGATCATCACATTCAACTGGTTGTTCCTTTCTCATCCTTATGACTGAACTTCTCTCCAAAGTCTTTGGGGTCCGAACAAAGTTGATAGCTGGCTGTGTTACTTCAAAAAGTCACATTAGCAGCTGAGTGGCTGTGGCAAACAAAAGACAGGAGCGCTCACCCAGCGCACTGCAGAAATTCATGCCATTGGGCATTCTGGTTCCCTGCCACTCCTAGCATGTCAGAGTGGAGACCTCTTTGCTATAGAGGCTGGAATTCAAAGTGTGCATTGTAGCCCCACTGAGCAGAGAGATTTTTTTTGTCATTAATGAGAACACAGTGTGTGGCTTACAAGGAAAGGTAATGTATATGTCTGTAGTCTTTAAATGGAGAGAGGGGTCTCTGCCAAATATTTGAGGGTGTCAGGCAGGATGCCCAAGCCAGGTCTGTCCAAAGTGCCGTGAATGGTGAGAGGAGTGGGAAGAAAAAGCTTCTGACTGAAATAAACACGGCACCGAGCTTGTGAGTGTGATAGTACAAAGGTTCACACAGCCTGAAACTGCCTCTCTTCATCTTTGCAGTCTATAGCAGTCACTGCAGTGTGCATGGAAATTATCCAAATAATAAACCTACCACTTCGCCATAATTAGCATGACAAGAAGTTAGTGTTTATTCCCCCTAGCATATTAAATGAGATTTGCAAGTGGGCTGCGAGCAATGAAATAGCTTGTTGCGGTTTGGGTTCTCTAAATCTTAGGTGAAAATGAAAGCAACTTAAATAAAACTTTGTAATGAACAGTAACTATTCTGTAATGTACATGTTCTCCTGAGGCCTAAATGGAAATTCGAAAAAAGACTAATTTAGATTAAGAATCCTGTTTCTGAAACTGAAGCTAGACTTCCACAGTGACAAAATATGGAGTTATCACTTTACCTGTGTAATTTCATGGGTTTTAAAATTATTTGCCCCTTCATATTAAAGCTATGTTTACCATTAGTTACACTATAGAGCTTAGCTCTATTCTGCACAAAACTACACCTTTAACCACAAGACCACTCTGTCGTGTTTTCTGCAACTAGGAATGCTGTGCTCCTTCCTAAGGGTAAGTAGTGTTACAAGGGAGCTTGATTTACTGAGTAAACTATGTTGGTGGCTAAATATATCTTCCCTAACTGATTTAACATCAAGATAGTCCACTGGGCTTCATGTTTCACTTAATTTGTCTGAGGGTTGGGGTTTTTTTGTGTGTGTGCTTTTATTTACATGAGTGCTTTGCTACTCCATTATAGACAAAGCCCCCAAATCTATGTGGCAGTTGCTGTTCCAGAATGTGCTGCATAAATCAGTTAGGGTAGATGCATGAGGTCATAGAAGCTACCAGATAAGCAGGAGACTTGCAACGGAACCTGTAACTCTTACATCCTACTGCAGTGCCTTATCTGTCTGATTTTGCTGTTCACCATGTGACTTTGACCAACAATACACAAATGAGGGGTTCAACCTTGTACAGAGTGAGAATCTTAAAGACAAAAAAAAACCTCTTTTTTTTCCAGTTAATCAATGTGGAACAAAGAAAATCGTGCTAAAAAAATAAAAAAGCCTTGTGTTTAAAATCGGTACATTTTCTTGCCAGCGAGATGGGGAATGGCTGAGCAAAAAGTACAAGTGTTTCTGGCGCTGCTTTAACGGGCGTCTTCGCGTTGTCTCTCGGAAAAGCTTTGGAACACCAGGTGTCAGTGTAACAGAGAGAAAAAGTTGGCTGTGAAGTTGGCTTCACAGTGCGCGGTGGTAGCGGCTTTTAAAACCCACCAGCGCTCTCAGGTCTCCAGCCTGGCTATATGGAAGGTGCTTTGCTTTCATACCCCGGGGCTGGCTGGCCAGCGTTTGTTTCGCAGGGGTGCAACAGTCCCTGTGCAGAGAGGGAGAGTGACCTACGCTTCTAACACGCTGCTCAGGAGATGAGGCTGGGCCAAGGGCAGACACCTGAGCTGAGAATTCTACTTTTGATCTGGAGCCTGCTTTTGGGGAAAGCTTTAAATGGATGTGCTTCCCAGCCTGGCCTTCACACCTGCCTTGCACTGCCACAAGTAGGCAAATACTGAGTTTTCAGAAGTCATCACTAACGTGCTCATCCAGTATTCTGACACCCTGCCATGTGAATTAAAAACCCCTCAACGCTCGACATATCACATATTAATCACACTGGACAGGATTACACTTTAGTATATTAAGCTCAGCTTATGAATTTTCTCAGAAGTCTTGGAAAACTGGTGTGGTATGGCTGAGAGAGAAGGAAGCCTGAAAACGGAAAATGTTGCCACAAAATGACATTTCACCCAGAATACCTTTTTTTATCATCAGCTTCTCAGGAGCACATCTGAGCTTCTAGTTGACAGGGCCTCAGAGTACCTGTGTATCGGGGCCAACAAAATGTTAACTCTTATTTTCAGTTAGCTGAGAGCAAGAGCACATGAAAAAAGAGTTAGTTTATGTTCCTGTGTTGAATTCCACCTCAATAAGGGTCCCACTTATTTACTGTGTGCCAGCCTTGGTTAACAGCTGAGAGCCCACACAGCCACTTGGTCAACTCCCCTCTCCTGCAGCATGGGACAGAGCAGAAGGAAGGCAAGGAAACTTTTGGATCAAGATTATGACAGTTCAATAGAGACAGGAAAAGCTGCACATGCAAGCAAAGCAAAAAGAATTCATTCACTACTTTCCATGGGCAGGCAGATGTTTAGCTGCTCCCTGGAGAGAAGGGCTTCATCATGCATAGCAGTTACTTGAGAAGACAAACACCATCAAATATTCCCTTTTTCTTCTTCTCCTTTCCTTTAGCTTCTGTTGCTGAGCATGATGCCGCGTATGGGGTATGGGGTTTCCCTCTGGCCAGTTTGGGTTGGCTGTCCCAGCTTTGACACCTCTCAGCTTCCTGCCTACCTCTGCCCTACTTCTTGCTGCATGGAAGAGTGTGAAAGAGAAATAGCACTGTCCAGCAATAACCAAAACACAGATGTGCTGTCAACATTGTTCTGGTCACAAATGCAAAGCTTGACACTGAAGCTGCTGTGTAGAAAGTCAACCCCTTCCCAGCCAGACCCAGTACATTACATACTGAGTTTGCTTGCTGAATTGTCCCAGTGTTACAGCAATCTCAGGTCTGAGTGCCAAAAATATAAATTATTGTTAAATTGTCAATACAGACCTTTCTAGGCACAGGCTGAACAAATCTGAGAAAATTTACAAGCATACTCATGGTGATCCATACACATCGATCTGATGAAATGTTTGCCTCTCACTAAAAGTTAGGTGCTATATTCACCTTGGGGCAAAATGCATGCTAAGCAACACTTCTCTTGAAAAAGAGATCTGAACCTATATTAAAAAACAAAAAATAAAAAAAAAAAAATCTATGTCTTCTTTATGAGGTATTGGAAGACTCTGGGAAAAAAAAAACCAAACCCTGTAAGGTGCTGAACATTTAGGATTTGGATATTTGGAATGAAAGAATGACATTTGAGGTTTTTGTGGTGAGCAGGCGCTTTGTCTTTTCCTCTTTTGGAGGTCCCTGAATCACTTCATAGATGTGTGCTCTGGAGAAGTTCAAGTATAAAAATAATTATGAGAAAGACAAGTTACAATCATAAGCACTTGGGAGTGGAAATCTGGAAACTACTTATTGGCCGCTCCTGAGAAGAGAGCACAATTTATTTCGTACTGTGACTGGTGATCTCTGACAATTAGCCATGTGCATAAGAGCATTCAGACCCACACAAGCATGTTGTTTTAGTTAGTATTAAAAGTCTGTATAGCAATTCACGGAGCAGCATTGCATAAGATTTTTGTTCTGGAAGTACTGAAAGGTTTTCTGAGAATTACGGAATTGTTCATTTATCTTGGGTCAAATCCAGACTGTATAAAAATCAGTGCAAGTTTCACTACTAAATTTAATGGTCTCTGGAGCTGACATTTTTAAATTTGTACTGTGCTAAGGGTGATTTGACTATGAAACCTTACGCAGTTTTAAACACTTAGAATAAATGCCCTCATGGGTATATGGAGTCTCAGAATAATGGTCTGATTCACAAGTGTATTTGCTAGAAAATGGTAACAACCTTGTTTATCCAAACTGGTGACACAGAAGCTACTTTGAAAAGCTATTATATCGGCATGTATTTCTGATGTGAAGTTTTCTTGGCAGAAAGGCCAACAAAAGGGACTCTCACCTCTCAAACAATGTAGATTTTGTGGTAAAACTCTTTCCACCGCAACTGATATAACTACTGTTCATCTCTGTCCCACATTCTCTACCCAAATCCTGGGAAGGATCCATCTTCCAGTGGTGTAAGACCTGTGGGCAGGGGGGAGTTGGATGAGACAGCTACCAGCCATGCTTCTGTTTTTCTAGGCTTTTCTTGGGGAATAGCGGCAGTGAAGATTTCCCTCTTGTTGCTGATCAGACTTCCCCACATCTCCATGTGCTATCCAAGAGCTACTATCTGCACAACTTTACATTGTTGTGACAATCCCTAGGTCCCTTGTTAGGGCACTCTCAATGAACAGAGTCTTGAGCGGGTAATGCCAGTCTGAGGGTGTGTGTCCATTGCGAGCAAAATAGATTAACAACATCAGTTAAATTTTCCCTATGTTCCCCAAAAACATCTTGTTGTGATCTTAAATGATTTCTATGGTAACAGCAGAGCAGTATTTCTCTATTTATAACATCACAGTGGGGGTGTGCATCAGTGCTGTTGTCTGAAGGATATTTGCAATTGAGCTATTATAGGTAAAGTCTAAGGCTTGCTTAAAACAAAAGATACATGTTTTATTGTTTGACTTTGCAGGGGAGAGGTAGCTGGCAAAAAGTTAATTTTTATTCACAGTTTAACTTGTCCACCATTTTCCTTTACTGCACTGAATGTGGTGACTGGATTAGCTACAACATTAGCAATGTTCAAGTGTCAAAATGCTTCCTTTACATAATGGAAATCATTAAAGTGTCAAAATCAAATGCCTGGTCACAATCATAACGGATGATGTCATCACGTTTGTACCATGAATGCAAGCATTTATAATTAGAGACCAAATCAAAAACATGAAATGCCAATGCACATGAAAGTTACAGTTTCCACAAGAAAGCATTTCTGATTTGGTGCTAATATTAGTATCAAATATCCAAATAAAATCATTAATATCAGAGTAGTATAAAAATATATTTGTTATCACAGGGTAAATCTCATGGTGTCTTATCAGGTATTCTATGTAGGCATATCCCTACTGCTTTTTAAAATAAGCAGTAGTAAGCTTTTTAAAATAAGCAGGGTAAGGCAGTGGCTAGGTCTCTATTAAATGTTGAAAGCATTTTTTTTTGCAATTGAATTTGATCTACAGTACTTCTTGTGTTGCAAATGGCACTGTGGTAAAATGCACAGGCCATCACATAAGTAAACAGTATGTGGAAAAAAATATTGCTACCTTAAGTGCATGAAGATAGAAGAAGTCGTGTCTTTTACAGAGATACAACTTTCTAGGAATTGCATGTAACCTGGGAAAATCATTTGTCTCTCTAAGTTTTTGCTGGTTTTCACAAAATAACATGTAACGGGAGGACTTCAGCCAGTCAAATGACAAGCATTTGCACTGGTCATTGGCTGAATGTTTATCTAGTAAAAAATAATATACCTTTCCACAGACCTGGACTTACACTTTTAGCCTTGCATCATTTTGTGCAGCCAGACCTTTCCTATTGCAAATGTGCTCTAGCATTAAATCACTTGTCTTAACACAGCTAATCAGATGGGAAATAGTAAAAGAAAACTGTGTTCTCCTCTCTAAGTGTTTTTTAGTTAAGAAAGAAAATATATAGCAAGGTGACAACATTGTTTAGTAATAAGTGTCACATTTATAATGCCAAGGTATACAAACGGCATTTATATAGGCTGGTGATGCAATTACAATATGGAGTTACTGCTGCTTGCATAAGCTGATTGAAACTTTCAGTGAAGATTTAATTTTTAGGTGTGTATTTCCCAGTCAAATAAGCAGCTATTGAAGAACTGGAGTTGAAGAATTTCCTAAGTTCAAGCAGAATAAACGTGGAAGAAAAATCCTCTCTCAGAACTACCAGAAGAAAAATCCTTCCCAGTGAGGAGTGAGTTTATGAGAATTTGAGCAAGTAGACAAGAATAGAGAAAGAAAGTCCTTCTTTTGGCTTGTAGATAGAAATTAATGAACAGAAATACTGTTTTTGTTAGCATTCTTTTAACTGTAATTTTCAGACACTAACTTCCTGACTAGAAATTCTTTTCCTGGTAGGCAAAAACAGCTACAAGAACAAACATACCAACACAGAAGGGCCTATAAAATGTTTCATGTGCTACAATCAGCTTGCTTTAAAAGCCCAAATAGTCCTTTTGGCATTATGCAGACAATCAGCTGGGTCTAACTTCACCTTCTACAAAAAATAAAACTCATTTTTGTGCCACCTTAAAAAAAAGCCACCAGAAAAGAAGCCGTGAGGTGGTCAGTTCATTTCCTTTTGTTGCTTCTATCAGATTCTCCCTTTCGCGATTGCTCGATGCAGAGTGCAGGGACACTGATTCATGCCTGTGGTGTTTTGTATCTGACACAGCTCCATTCCTGTGAACAGCTGTACGGAAATGGGGCCAACTTGGAATGCAACATAGATTTAGTAGGGCAGCCCATTTTCAAGAAAGTGTTTCCTCCCTGTTTCAGGGAAAATGTTCCCTCCCTGTTTCTGGTTTAAGAGTAAGTAACCATGGTGACTGCAAATCTTAACTTGTGCACATACCCTGAGGTTGTCATCTCTCACAGTTTTACTCCCTGTTTAACCCCCCAAAAAGAGTTACCTTGACAAAATAACTCCACTGTTCCATAATGTGATTCTAATAGCACAGCTTCTTATAGTTCATCCTTACTTCAAACTGCAGTCAGTGCATCATGCAGCAGATATCATATCTACATGTCATATCTCATATCTTGCTAATCTCATATCTACATGGCAATTCTAATGGCAAACTGGAAAAAAAGATGACCAAACAAGTCCAAATGCCATTCTCCATAGGCAAGATAAGACTTTCAAAACACCCATATGACTGGGAAGCACGGGGTGTGCTGGCTTCTCAACACATTTGGCTCACTGTTGAACCTGTTCAAGCTGTCCAGCTAATTTCTGAAGCATGGAGCTGGCCAGTGATGACCAGGTTTGTTCCCTGGTCTCCAGTGTGCCTCCAACATCACCAGTGTGCTGGGAAGTCCAGTTTGAGAAGGCCAGGAGGGAGCTGATGCCCACAGTGAAGCAGTGCAGGGGGAGTCAGCATCAGAAGCCAGTAAAGCCATAGCTCTGCCGCCCCCACCAACCACCCCCAACAGCCTCTGCTTAGCATGGGCACCATCTCACTTCATTTGGAGATGCGTACTGGGTTTCCTTGTCCAGTGAGGAATCATGCCTAATGCTGACAATTAATCCCCCAAAAGTTGTTTTTCTGTATTTCTGATGCGTACAGTATGTACATCAGCATGGACTGTACACGTTCACTCCAAGAAAGATCATGGACTGATGTCCACATCTTTTGTCCCATTATAAATGTATAAAGAGTGGTATATGGCTGTACATGACCTTTATTACCTTTAATATACCTTTAATGGTTGCCTTAATTACCTGTAATGTAAATAAAGGGATGTCTGCTAGTGAAATGCTGCTCTGTTTACTGGAAGTGCACTCAAATAAATCACTTTGCATGGCTCTGGGGACAAAACTGGAGCAACTGTTCTATCTCATTAGCTAGTCTAGGATCATTATGATGGCTGAGGTCACCTGGTGGGAAAGTACTTTCCTTTTCTTTGCTTCTATGAATTGCATACCTCTTGGAAGTGTAAAGAAAGACTTTTGCGTAAATTGCTTTTATACTCAACACCAGCTGCAATTAGCTAACCTGAGAACCTATCTTACCTTAAAAAGCCTTGTTGGAAAGAAGAAACTGAATTATCAGGATAATCATTGCACCATTTTCCAAAATCATTTTGCAAAGAAGTCTCCAGGTCTTTAGCAACCTTTGTAATACAGTTATTCTGAAAGAAATGTTCAGAAAACAATTCCTTTTTGGCCAATGTGAACTGAATTTTGTAACAGTGGAAGAAAGGGCAGTGGGGAGGTCAGTGTGGCTTTTGGGATCCAGTCAGGATAAAGAAACAGAAGACTTCTCACTTTCTCTTGTGTGTTGAGGACACAGTGCTGCTTTTGGGGGGCATGCTGGTGGGCCGGCAGCAGAAGTGGGTCTGGCTAGATGACCACCTTTGCCTGTGCCCAAAACTGGCCTGGAGCAAAGTTGTAGATGGCTGAGCTGGGATAAAAATAAGGGATATAAAGCAAGCTCTCACTCATTGTTTTGGGAGTGTGCCAAACCCAGCAGCCCCAAGCTGATGGTAATACCTCCAAATTCTTGCTGCTGCCTAACAATTCGCTTCTTGAATTTGGCTAAGCTTTTTCCTGAAGCACTGGTCATGGAGCTTTAGGAGAATTTAAGTTACCAGGTGAGAGGTGCCATCTGTTTGAAAAGTCCGTTCCTTATTTTGTAATACAAGATGCTTTGGAGATTACAATGTTCTTTCGTTCCTTCCAACATAGAAATGCAATGTAACAAATGACATGCATTTCTGTTGTATGCTGTCGAAAGACATCTAAAACAATTTCTGTCATTTAAAAAAGCATAAAAGTATTTTACTGTCCTGGGTTCAGCAGTGGCAGTCATTTTTTCTCCTTCTTAGTAGCTGGTGCAGTGCTGTGTTTCTGACTTTCAGTCTGGGAACAGTACTGATAACACCGATGTTTGTAGCTACTGCTTAGAATGTTTACAATTGATCAAGGACTTTCTGAGCCTCATGCTCTGCCCTGGGAGGATGAGAAGCTGGGAGGAAGCAGAGGCAGGACACCTGACCCAAACTAGCCAAAGAGGTATTCCATGCCATAGCACGTCATGTCCGGGATGTAAACTGGGAGATACCTGGAAGGGCTAGCTCTCTCTGCTCAACCGGCAAGTGGTGATTGTACTCTCTTCCCTTGTTATTTCCCTTATCATTGTCATTATTGGTGGCAGCAGCAGTGGTTTGTGTTATACCTTAGTTACTGGACTGTTCTTATCTCCACCCGTGGGAGTTACATTCTTTCAATTCTCCTCCCCATCCCTGCGGGGGGGGGGCACGTGGCGGGGGAACAAGCAGGTTACATGCTTTTCTAATTTAGGACTAAGCTTAAACCACGACATTTACATTTTAAATCCTCTAGCTAACAGGTGCTCCGATACTTTAATGTGGAAACCAAATATGTGTTTGACTAAGGTCTTCATCTGAACAAAGCTGAAGTACTAGTTGTGAAGTGTAATATTGCCTTTTTCCAGGAAGTGGAAACTTTACTTTTTTACCACAGTCCCTAAGCTACAAAGCAGAAAATTGGTATTTTAAAATAAATAAATGAATTACACCAGTCTTTGAATTAATGAGGGTACTTTTTTTTCTCTACTGAACATGCACTGCTGGTTAGTGAAAAGTCTTCAAGGAATGAGTCAGAGAGGAAAGATGTGAGCACTGAAAATGTGCTAGATTCTGAGCGCACACTTCGTGTTTCTGCTCTACTTAATGTTTCACTAATCTCTTCTGAATTTAGGGTGTGGGAGATTTTGGGGGGGAGGTGTTTAGTGGGAGAGAGTGCTTTTAATTCTTTCGTTTTCTGTGGAATCTCTTGACCACCAAATAAGCTCCAAGTTATAAAGCCATATTTTTTCTTAGGTTGGAGGGGGACTTACTTCAAATTCTTTTAAGTCATAGGCTTACTGCAGCTGAAAGCTATGCATCGTTTAGCCTTCTTTGTTAATGAAATTAGAACACTCCCCTCTCTATATCATCAAGACCTACTAGTGACTTTGTTCTGTTTGCCTTGCAGCCGCTCTTGTCAAAAGTCTGACTGATGCAGGACAAGAAGTTACAGATTTTGTAAGGTTTATTAGTTTATTTGGTATACTTGCATAAGAAAAAGGACTAAGGCAATGACATCCAGCATGCAACTATTAGAAGGAATTAGATAATGGCCACCTATCGGGTAACACCCCTCTGGCAAACCAGTAACATGTCTGGAAGATCTGAAAGGGACTGGTTTTAATCTACAAAAGAAGGAAATAATTCTTAGGGCCAGACCAGAGAGATCTTGAGCTTGGCCATTCTAGACTCAGAGACCCAAAGCCAGCCAAGACTGTGAACATCAGAACCAGAAAAGGAACATCAGAGCCAGAAAAGGAGCATCAGCTGTGTGGTGTGGTATGGTGTGTGTAAAGCCCAGTTAACATATTTGATTGATGATTGATTTTTAGATGCTAACAGATTGCCTAGTCTTTGAACATAAATAAAATCATGTTGGAAGCTTTGAGGTTTGCCTGCTGCTGTCACAGCAATACACAGATGCCTAATAATAACAGTTGCAACACCACCAAAATGCAAATTACACAACAGGTGGTTAACCGCTATATCAGCCCATTGTTTATGTCCACACAATGGTCTTTACGCTTTTACGTGCCAGGGACCCAAGATAAACATCACTGCAGGGAATATCTGAGGAACAAACCTTCCTCCCACAAATGTCTTTTACAGCTTGCTTTAGCTGCCCTTACATATTTATTTTTCAGTGCTATGTACAATAATATTCAAGCCCTTCATGGGACTAACAGAACATAAACACTATCATGATTACCAGGGTTACACTGTTATTACAGTTTAACCCTGCAGATGACTTTCAAAAATGCTGGTATCAGAAGTGCTAGAAATCAGTCCAATTGGTCTAACTGTAGCTTTTTTTCTGAATAATAAGACTGTACCTGTAGCTCAGCCTTGCACAGCAAACCTTGTGATTTATTAGGACTAACTTTTCCTGATGGTGCTTCCAAAAACTGAAAAGGTCAAAAGCTACCTTGTGAATGGCTGGAAGCTGCTGATGCAGGCTCATCCCTGGCCCCCACTGGGACTTTGCTGTGGACCCCATCGCTACCATCACAAAGCAGCTGCAGCCCTGCTGCAACCAGCACTATGTCTCTCTGAGATGTTTCTCAGATGTTTCTGAGACGGTTCTCAGATGTTTTCTCTGTGCCGCTGGAGCTAGTGCAGCACAATGCTCAAAATCTTGTTTTTGGGAAAGATGAATCATGCCTTGTATACAAGTAAAGCTAGAAATTTCTTGTTAGGATGATGGAAATTTTAAAGGTCTAATTCAAGGATGTGTAGTCATCTAGCTCTAATTATTAGAAAATGAAGGAACGATTTTGCAGTTGAATTACTTCTGCATGGAAAAGTATCAATAATAATAAAATTAAAACTGAAACATGTGCATTCTGTAGTTTCTATCCCTTTTTTTACTGATGTTATGTTCACCTTTCTACTGCTTCTTTGCATCTTAAAGTCTATAGCTTTGGACTCCTAGTGAGAGCAATACTAGAAGTTGTCAGCCCCCTGGGTCCTTTGGGAGGAAAATTAGGCTGATGTTGTTAGTTTCTTCCTTCTCTCCCCAGGATCCACTTGAGGCAGATCAACTGATCAACTGAGAGTTTTTCATAGCTGCAGGGTTTCTCTCCGGTGCCAAGCCTGTGCCCCATCTCATATCACCCCATGCCTATAATCTGAGCCATATCATGCGTGTCTGCTATTGCATCAGACTTGGGTTTCTTTGCACTATGTCATTGTGTCAGAGGTGTAAATATCCCATTCTGCATAGAATAACTGCTTGTATCCACTACCTGTATAAAAATATGGTTGCTCTACGCACAAATGAAACAGAGTGATCATGAACACCTTGCTCATTGGGAGAAATTGCCTTGACAGCTAGGCCAACTAAAAGAAGGTGCAGGCCAGAACCAGTTCAGTCAGCACAATTCTGACAAGCCTCAGCCCCGAGGCCTTGCAAATTCAGTGCACAGCATATGCCCTGTAACTAGCAATGGCAATACTATGCTGGGGAGTTACATGCTGTGACAACTCTGCAACCCAGTTAGCTGCTCTGAGCAATTGTGGGAAGATCCAGTTTCTGCCACCTCTACCCTTAACAAGCTACATGCCAATTGCTGTGAGAGCATTCTTATTCCTAAAACTCTGGACAGGGAAGAGGTAACACTGCCTCAAAGAGGTAACACTTCTCAAAGGTATGTGCTAGAACTGGGAAAAAAAGTGACCTTTTGGTTAGTCTCCTAGAAGCAGGAGTACTATATTGGAGTCTGGACATGCCAGGTCTGGATCAAGGAAGAGAAACAGAAGCAGAGATGATGGAATAGGATAAATGGATGGATGGATGGATGGATGGATGGATGGACGGATGGATGGAACTCTAGCATGTATAGCTCATGATTACAAGTACAAAATATGCATTGCAAATAGCCATACATCACTGTCCCTTTAAAAAACCCCACAAACCAAACCAAACACAACCAAACCAAACAGAAAGAACTAACCTCCAAAATGTATCTTATCTGAATTCCCAGCTTTGTACTGTGCAAAATTTTCAGTGTGATTCCAAAGTAAGTTTATTTAAAGCTCATGAGGTGAGAGCATTTGCCTTCTTTACCTTTAGTCAAGCTCAGTAAAGAAATGTTCTTGGAAAATATCCCTTTCCAGGTGACTGTTTGTTTCAACACCTAGAAGTCTAGTGGACTCCTTATGATGGGGCAACTCCTGTCGTGTACATATAAATGAACAAATAAAAATACCAAGTGGCTCGATGATTATGTTTTATGCTCATATATTAGCAATAAAGTAGAAAATGTGACTTTCTTTTGTGTTAAATAATGTGAAGTATGTAAGCTGATGAATTATGCATATTCAATGCATCTTATTCAGTTCTGGGAAATTAGTATTATCTAACAGACTGCTATATCAATTCAAACCCTGAAGAAAGTGTGGAGCACAGGTTTATTTCCTAGACAAACTTATTGAGATAATAATAGGATGTTAGTTGGCTATTTCACAGAAAGTTCTTGGTGGAGGAAAAATGCATGTATGTATATTTTCTAGTTTGAGCGTCAGTGGTGATTATGTTTAATGTGCTGCATAGCTGTTCCCCTTTCTCACACTTTTCATTGAAAATTTGAGTGATTGTATAGGAAAAATGAACAAACAAAAAATAGTCCTCTAGAAACAGGCTGTGTTCTTCTTTGCTTTGAGGAACAGAAAACATTACAGCTGGGTATCTTGAAGATGGCATGCTTTTGGAGTTCAAATTACTGGTCCAGCCTTTGAAAAGGGATCAAAAGTGTGCCTGACATGAAAAGCACAGTTTTTTCATGTGAGGAAAGGTGATCATCAGAGCATATAAATCTTTGCCTTACTCAGCGGACTTGTAGGTGGGATCTCATAAGGGGCAGCTTTGAAGGGCAAAGGACAGCAGCAAAGCTGGATGGCCTTTAAGGACAGCATTTTCCACATGTGACAGTAGTCCACCCTCAGGAAAACAAGGAGACCTACCAGGAGGCCAGCTTGGCGCAGCAAGTAAGTCATGGCACAGCTCCAACATGAAAAGGCACATGGGTGGGGAGCAAGGAGAGGGTACAAAGGAGGAAACAAGAAACACTTCCCAGGCGTGTAGAGGCAGTGTCAAGGAGGCAAAAACTCAGCTGGATCTGAGATCTGCAAGGAATGTCAAGGGCAGCAAGAGCTTCTACTGCTACATTAGTCACAAAAGGCTCACCAAGCAAAATGTGGACACATTGCAGGATGGGGTGGGTGATTTAGTGGCAGGAGACACAGATAAGGCAGGTCCTCACCACCTTCTTTGTTGTTACCAGCAAGGTCTGCCAGGCCTCTACTCCTAGTGACAGGTCTCAAGGAGGAGAGGAGCTACCAGCTGGGAACAATGGTCCCGCCGATATTCATTCAAGAGCACTTGACCGACACAAATGCCTGGGACCTGTCGAGCTGCATCCCGAGGTGCTGAGGGAAGTGGCTGATGTCCTTGTGCAGCTGCTCTCCATCAGCTCTCAAAGGCCATGGAGATCAGGGAGGTCCCAAAGAGTGGAGAAAGACAAATGTCACCCCTGCCTTCAGAATAGGGCAGCAGCAGCCTGGAAAACTGGCAGCCAGCCCAAGGTGAAAACAAGGAGCGAGTACTCCTGGAGCCCATGCTTGGGCACAAAAGGGAGCAGGCAGCGATGGGAGCAGCCTGCCATTACATTTATAAAGGGGATTTCAACTCCATTCTGTTCATTATTCTTTCCACATCTCTTTTTACACTTATCCTTGTTCAAACATGCAGTTATTGTGATGTATAAATAAGAATAAACTGTAAAAGAGTTTGTCATGGACTAATAACACCTGCTACCTAGTGACAGAAGGGCACTGTGCCTTGAACCTGACAGTTATAAACTGCAAACCCAAAGCCCTGAGCAGCTTTTCAGACCTTCGTAACCTGTATTCAAACTGCCTGAATCCTAAATGGTGGATTTGTACATATCCAGAAAATGAAAATCTTTTGGGAGCTTTGGTAACTTTTTCTTAGGGGATTATTTAATTACATCCTGTGAGAGCTATTTATTTAAATCTGACTAGTTAATCTCAGCTTTTATTCAGTCATCATTGTCATGGAGAAACTTACTGCTGGTCAAACAAAAAGCTTTTATGTCCGTTCTCCTTCTACATCTGTTTACTATGTTAGCAGTTGTAACTATTTGTCCTTCTGGCTGTTAAACAAATAAAAGGAGAACCTGGTTATGTGCCTTTGGCCCCTGAAAAAAGCAGAAGGTTGAAACAGATGGAAAGCTCACCTTACATCTGCAGCCACAGCACTGTGTCTCTGAGGGCAGCAGCAAGTAACAGACTTGGTGCAGTTTGTGAATACACTGTCTGAAAGTATGCCCTTTTCATGCTTTTCAAGCCTTTATGTGCTTTCATCTAGCTTCTTATTGCTGTAGTTAATAGCAAACACAGAAAACAATAATAAAATATTTTTATTCCAGCATATCGAAGTAAATTATTTAATAAAGTTTTAAGAAAATAAGTATCACCTATGAACAAAAGCTAAGATGAATAAATATACCCTGCACACAGGCAGTGCTGAGCTGCCGCTGTTATATTACAATTCACAGACCTATTTCTTGACCGCAGGACCAGTAGGCATGAAATCTCCCCTACGCTGCCCTTTACTGTACTCTCAAGTGCTGACAGTACATGGCATCCATAATCATGGAGACTGAGGCAAAAAGTCCCCTTCCTACCCTATACCATGCCTCCTTCAGGCAGTAATACATGATGTTGACAGCCTAGAATTACAGCCTAGCCTATCTGTATCCTGATGTCATGTTCTGGAAGCATTCATCTTCCTTTTACTGTTCCCTTCATAAAAATTAAAGCAAATAATAAAATTGTGAGCTTTAATATAAATGTTTAAATTTGGAAGCCTGTAGAAAGCAAGTAGTAATATCTGCAACAGCTAACTACAGTTTTAGTGTTGCATTAGCAGAAAGCAAAAAAATAAACGTAACTGATTTATGATTGATCATCAAGAGGAATCAATCTGATTTCAATACTACTGGTGCATGGAAAGAATGAGTCTTTATCTGCCATTTATTTAATGCATAAACTAAGAGACCTTGGTCATCTGCCCCTCTACTCTGCTCTTGTGAGACCTCACTTGGAGTATTGTGTGCAGTTCTGGTGTCCTCAACATAAAAAGGACATGGAACTGTTGGAACAAGTCCAGAGGAGGGCCACGAGGATGATCAGGGCACTGGAGCACCTGCTGTATGAAGACAGGCTGAGAAAGTTGGGTCTGTTCAGCCCGGAGAAGAGAAGGCTGCGGGGAGACCTCATAGCAGCCTTCCAGTATGTGAAGGGGGCCTATAAGGTTGCTGGGGAGGGACTCTGCATTAGGGACTGTAGTGATAGGACACGGGGTGATGGGTTCAAACTTAAACAGGGGAAGTTTAGATTGGATATAAGGAGAAAGTTCTTTACTGTAAGGGTAGTGATGCACTGGAACAGGTTTCCCAAAGAAGTGGTAAGTGCTCCGTCCTTGACAGTGCTCAAGGCCAGGTTGGAGAGAGCCTTGGGTGACATGGTTTAGTGTGAGGTGTCCCTGCCCATTGCAGGGGGGTTGGAACTAGATGATCTTGAGGTCCTTTCCAACCCTCGCTATTATATGACTCTATGATTCTATGATCTGATCTGCGAGATGTGCATGAATACATTTAGGCTAGAAATAAGAAGGGAAATCCTTTCAATTAAAGAGGATCTGCAATGGCTGCTGCCTTGTAATAGTCAGGACAGAAATCCTAGCTCCTCTAAGATGAAAATTGATATTGCATGGATTTGTGAGACTTCATGAGGTGATATCAGATGTCTGATCTTAGCTGAGGAGGTCCTTCCTGCTGCTATATTACCATAAATATAAAAAATCTATAAATGATTATAGAATTCAATCTGGGATGACAGTAGCAATAGATACATTAGGAAGAAGCTTACTGTTTCTAGTTTAAAATAAGTACAAAGGTACTCTAGGATGTAACAGAAAATGGGAAGTATCTGTCTTTAAACACTTAACTGAGATATTTCATTTCTATGCAGTATGTCAAGGCTTCTAACTTTATGAGTTAAAACCTCTGGCTGTTTCTTAGTAATGACACAAATTGTGTTACTTCAAACACAGTGCAATAATAGAAATGCGCCTCGGTTGGAACAGTGATTGAAAGGCTCATAACTTTCACATATAAAATCCTGCTGGCTTAAACAGTTGCCTTAGCCAGCCCTCCAAACACACAACAGAATCAGCTCTGCTTTCCAAAGTAACTCAGCAGGTGAATAGCTCAAAAACGGTAGCGAAGAACAGGTTGGTTCTTAAGGGCTCTGTTGTAAAAAGGGAAGCTCTCCATCTGGTGAAATATCCATGTGCACCCCTATTTTGTGCCTTCTTTGCAGCAAGGGTGCTGGAGCTCTTTTGCCTACAAGGCTCAGTACAGCTGACACTCATGAAAGGAGCAGGTTCTGGAGCTGTCTTTCTTGAAATCTTGAAATCTTGACTGAAGCAAGCAATACTATTAAAAATGGGAAGGGGAGAAGAGTAAGCCATTGTTACTATCTAGTCATATCTCCATTGAAATGCCCACTAAGCACCAGTAAATACTGCACTGAGCTGTTTTCATGCCTGCACAAAAATCCTTTATTACCTTATAGTGTCTCTCCTGGGTTGTGTTTGTTGCTGCAGGGGAAAGATTCTCAGTAAAACTCTTAATTCAAGGAACTCACATTGTGCAGAAATGAGACAGTCTATGGAAGTAAACACAAATTGAGCTACCTAATGTTTACTTCTGCTGTGAAATGCTTACTCTCCTATCAGTGGTTGGATGGTTGGAAAGTACAAGCCAATGCCAACTTCTTGCAACTGCCAAGAGTAGACAGAAGATCACCTGACTCTTATTTTATTCGCAAAATGATTATTTTATTTTTGCTGCTTTTTATTGTTTTGTATGCAGGCTGTGCTATGTGGGCTGCTGAAATACTTCCATAATTTATAAATGCTTAGAATTCATATTGCACAGAATGTCACTTTTGCTACCTTCTACTAAGTTTCCCTGGGTATAATGAATGATCATTCCATAGAATAGGCAATATGTATGATCCTAATAGCAGCGCTAGCCGCTCTCATTTCCCTATAGCTACGAACAGTAAAATGCAAAGTGCTTTCCCACTGTTTCTTTATATTGAGCAACAGCTGAAAAGTCATGATTCAATAAAACCACTGGTTTGTTAAGAAAGACAAAGATCCAGAAGTAAATAATTGTAGCAATATTTTAGATTCTTGAACATACATGCATCCTTATGATTCATTGAATCTTCAGGATGATTGACTGGAAACACATGACCTTGTTTTCAGCTAATGAGAGTTGACTCATCTCCATTAAGCACCAATATATGAGGAAAGGTGGCCTGTACATCTCAGTCTGTGTACATGCAACATTGATGGTCTTCAGAATGTAAATTTAGTATAGCCATGAAAATTATCTCTTCTTATGAGTTGATATAAGACATAAGAGGAAGACTAACCTTCCCCATTATTAATAACTGAAATTAAAATTAAATCATATATACAAAACAGCTAGCTAAATAATAATAGTAACAACAACATCAATAATAATAATAAACCAACAAACCAACAAAAAAAAACCAAATAAAAAACACACTGAAAATATTGTTACTGTGAAGTAGAAAAGCAGTATGGAAACACATATGACATACTCAGTAATAAAAGTGAGATTCCCTAATCTTTCAAGCACTCTCTTTCAAATATAAAATCAGCCAGCTACTCAAATATCTACCTATGCATCTATAGAAGTGAGATGGAGAAGAATGAAGGAGCAGTTTAATCCAGCATCCTAAGAAAGAATAAAAGAATGATATAAATGAAACTTCCCTTCCCTTTCTTCAAAGACAATGGGCTGATTTTTCCAGAAAAACCCAGACAGCTTGTTTATTTGGTCTTTCTTCATTCTACTGTTCATTGTGCTATGAACAGTATAAGAATCTTATAAATGCAGTCTTAATCAAACAGCTTTTACTATTATGGCTGCAGAAATACATAATTTGGGTGTATAGCAGGTGAGGATTGCATTACAACTTTCACTTATTGAACTTCTAGTGGGAAATCAGGCACTTAATTTGCATGTGAAAGAGGTGAATAGCTTTTTCTCTTCTCTCTTTTCTCCTGGCCCTTATGTTACTGAAAACCCAGACGCTTAATCTAAACTTCATCCAACCACAGATCGCTGTAATTAGTGCCTTGAAATGGCTAGGGAAGAGGTGTGTGGGTATGGCATGTATGATCTGAAGCTAGATCTTTAACAAAATACTTTAGTGGCAGGAGTCCCAGGGCTAGTATAGTAAGCTGCTTCACATCCTCCACACTGAAACCACCTCTCTAACTTTTTATACTTCAGCTGGCAGGCTGTTAAAAGAAAACTATTAAAACTCTTTCTTTTTTTGGAGGTGAAAGCAAGCGCCCAGTGGAGATTGCACAGGGACATCAAAAAGAGTTGCTGCTAACTGAAACATGCAATTTCAGAAGTTTAAATCAGAAAATAGGGAAAAACAAAAACAGGCCACAAACCACTAATTAGACTTGTATGTGCAAGTTTACATACGCTTCCTGAGAAATTAGGTATTTTGTCAGCAGACACACTGTCACTGTGGAAGTATATAATACATTATCACTTTTAAAAACCTTAAGACTGTATTTAATCTGGTGCATCTGAGCATGGTTTAAAGGAATAAGTTAGGAACAGAGTGGGTGGCTGCATGTGGGAAGTGAATAAAAGTATTCATCAGTAAGGAGTTAACGAACACTGGTGGGTGTTTCTATTTTTGTTTCAGGCAAGTGAATTGAGGTTGCTGTTAGTCTTAATACAATCTTCAACTAACAGTCTTAATTTTTAACCATTACAGGTTATTAGAAAAGCTATCTGCTCTATCTCAAAGTTACTGCAATTATGTTGCATGGAAAGTGAAGTACAAATTGGCTCCTTCGCTGTACAAAGTCATTTCACAATATAAACATTCCTTGTGCCTCTTTGACCTGGAGAAATAAATAGGCCCCTTTCAATAAGAAAAGAAAGGTTCTAATACACACAAACCCTTTTATTTCTACTCTATATTACTGCAAAAAGCACAGACAAATGTAACCTTCCATTTTGTTTTGTGATGAGAAACATTCTTAGCTGACCACTTCTTTTGTAGAATGTAGCCTGTTTTTTTCAGTTCAAACTTGACTGTTCACCTGTGCAGTGAATAATGCAAATTAGTCACCTTACGCAGGTCAGCCTTTGCTATAAGTTGCTACTTGAAAAAAGAAAAATATTTTGCATTTGCATAGTTAAGGTAAAATCAGAAGTTCTAACAATAATAATTTCAAAATCACTACCCATCATTCCAGTTCAGTCAGCTCCAGCATGCTTTAAGATTCCCAAATGTACATAGGACCTAATTTCTGCAAAAACAGAGTATACTTTGAGGTCAGATCCTGGGAAGGATCACCACTTTTGTCGGGGGATCAATAGGGGTTGTTGATTGGTTCATAAAACTCTCCAGTCATAAAACTTGCTTGGATATTTTACAACTCTGTATGATTCTTCTGGTGTCACACACCAGACCTGGCATCCCTGAAACATGGTAATTCCTGTGCTCTAGGATTTGCTAGCACATGGCTCCAGAATAGCCCGGACACGTCTAAATTCTTCAGTATCTTAGTGTCCCCTCACTAGGCTTTGCAAACTTTTCTGAAACATACTATGTGTTGGCTAGAAACCCAGAATTTACTGCACATCTCTTGATCCCAGACCACGAACTGGTCAATGAGTAACTACTTGGGATTCTCCTTGGATATTGGCAATCCACTTCTGCATGGTGAAGACGGCCCTTCTTTTCGTGAACCTCTGCTGCAATACTGAAGTCCAGTTATATTATAATTTCAAAATCTCTCTGACTTCATCCTGGAATCCACCTACCCAGAGCCTCCACTTAAGAATGATACACATCATTGCTCCTGATCTATTAGCCTTGGGAGGCTCCTTGGGATGCATATATTTGCTGTAAGAACAGCTTTTTAGCAGGTAATGTTTTACCTAAATCTCTTGGGAAAAAAAAAACCACAATCAACCAAACCCACCAGTTAAACAGCAAAAAGTAGACTGAAACATTTTCTCTAACATCCATTTTGAGAACAAAACTAGAAATTAGAGTTGAAACAGTGGGAATTGCAGAGTTTCTCCTGGGAATGTATGGGAGTTTCTTTTCTTCTCCCTTAGCTCAGCAGATCTTTCTGTCAGTATCTGCCTTGGGAGCTTAGGGTAGGGACAAATCAAAGCTAGTGTGGCTGTAGAGCCAAAGAGTAGAAGTCCTCTTTTCGCAAATGACACAGCCAGAGTGGAAAGAGTACTTCTGGCTGGTACTTTCCTGTTATTCCAGACATCCATTTCTCTGGCACTGACAAGACAGTAGGATAAAACTGCTTTTCCCCCAGATGACGAAGCAATCACTTGGGATCTGTTGGAGGTGCCTTGGCTGTTTTTCTGCAGCTCTGACTGTGTGGAGTACTGAGAAACAAGAGACCATTTGGTTTGCATAAGTAGCTGCCTTTTATAAAGGCTTAGATTTTTTTTTTTCTCTCTGTTGCATCTAATCCAAAAAACTACAAAAATACAGCAGTTTAACGCTTAATGTGTGTGAATCAGTGTGACTTACCAGGGACCAAGATTCTCAAAGGAGACAAACCACTTTGCCTGCTGTGTCTTTCTGTCACAGTGTACTATTTAAAGCCCCATACTTGCCTATCAAAAGGGCCTATGAGTCACGACAGTACTTCTGAATCACAAAAATTATCTTGCTTGTGCTATGGATGAGAAAAATGGCTTAGCTGTGCGCGCTAGGAAGCAGCAGATAATTAGATGCATGTGTGTATGAGTAGATGTCTGAAACTGAACTTTTGTACCCTGAACAGAAGCCTGCTATGTGATAGTGGCAACTGGCATGAGGGACAGTTGTAAATGTTGATAACATCTTGTATAAACACAGGTGTCACATACTGAGTCCTCCCACTGATGAAGGGACATGAAACACCGCTTAAGAAGCTAATGATATATCTTGCTTCTGCACACAGAAGGTTGGGAAAGCTGGGGCCTGGTGAAGAGCAGTGGAAGATCCTGGCTGAAAGAAACATCCTGGAAGTGGGGGAAGATCCTGAAGATCAGAGCTGAGTGGAGGTGAGTGACAGGGTATTCCCAGCATCCCTCGCCATGGACAGCGAAGAGAGGCAACTGCCAGCCATGACACAGCAGGAACATAAGTGATTTTCTGCCTGGCTGTACTGGATCAGCAGTGACCTCCCTGCTGGGGACAGGATCGAGTGTGGGAGCCGGATGCTGGGGAAGCAAGGGAGTGAGTGCATGGAGAAGTCTTAATCCCATCAGTTCTTAAACAAATCCCAGTACCCAGATCCTTGATGGGTTGTCATTCAATCTGCCTGGTCTGTGACAGCTTGACAGATTGCTTCATACATTTTTTAACTGACTCTTAAAGCATTTCAGAGCTGACGTTTACTAATGTGTGCCAGCTGTCGCACACCAATGCTTTGTAGGGGAGATCCCACTGCTCTTTTTAACAAGCATTGAAAGAAGTGATGAAAAAAAAAAAAGCAATGTTTTTGATTGCTTTCTTATTTTTAAGTAAGAATTTTCTGCCACAGTGAAGTGATAAAATAGAATAAAACCCCAAATGAATTATGTTTTCAAAATATTAAAAATTCAGAAAAAAAAAATCCTACTGAATATTTAGCAAATCTATTTTACCAGATAAAACACAAGATGGGGTACCATACATAGCCTGCTGTTAACCACTCCACCAGCTCATATGAGAAGGAAGACAGATCTCTAGGCTTGCTATAAATGTGTAAGTATGTAAAGTGTCTCTAATGGAATTCTGCAGATACCTCTGCTTGGCTCTACACAATTATTACTAGCCATTTGGAATAAAATACAAAATAGTCATTGGTGAAACCTGCAAAAGATGTGTAGGTATGGAAAGCAGTTAATAATATGGAGCCCAGTTCTGTGATCTCAAGAACTTAATTGTCTTGTCTCAAACAAATAGTATGTATTTCAACAAAAATGAATGCAAGGTGTATGCTTAGGAACAAGGACCGTAGGTTATATTTATTTGGTAGCTGAGACTGCCTATGATTGATAAACATATATGACTTCTCGGTGCAGCAGCATGATGGCAAATATGCTGGTTTCAGATACATAAATAAGGACATTACATAACCTCTGCATGTGGCATTAGCATGATTGCTTCTGGGATATCACATCCAGTTTTCAATGTCCGTGAAAGACGCCAAAATTAGACAGGATCCAGAAAAGAGCCATAAGGAACATTTAAGGCTGGAAAAACAAGCTATACCTTAAAAGAGAAAAGGCACAATCTATTTAGCTTGTTGAAGAGTGTGAAGGGATCTGCTTGATCTTAATGAAAGCACAGCTTTCATAAGAAGTTTTTCTACTTAATAAATTGTGTGCCTGGAAATCCGAAGTAAAAAAATCAAATTATAAATAATGAGTCTTGCTCCCTTTTTGCCAGGAAAAATAATTATCAATAAAAAAATCAGCATAACATATTGTAAGCCATAATGAACTCTCCATTACTGCCAAATTACATAACAAGGTTTTCCTAAATATGCATAACCTCAGGCATTGCCAGTGGTGCATATTAGATAGATCATCAGACTACAGGATCACAATTGTCCTTTTCCTTTGTATAAATTTCATTGCATGAGTGGGTGAAGGGAACAGCCATGGAACGTGTCACAGTTTAACCTTGAGTATAGTGGTTCAGATTAAAATCTGAAAAAAAAAAAAAAGGAAATCTCTTGATACAACTGATGTGAAAAATTGAAAAGCACTTTTTTATAAAAAAAGGGGGGGAGGAATTTTACTTGGATTTTTGAGAAAGTCTGAAGAAAACATTGTACAAACCATAGCAGTCCTTGAATGCTGCAAGACAAAACACACATCTGGAAGCAAACCTGAATGTGATAGCATTCACAGCAGAAAGACTGCAGCATAAATAGGAATGACATAAGAACAGAACTGAAAAAAGAACTGTTAGTTCTGATGTTAGTGAAAAAATTAAGATGAAGAAATAAAGAATTACAAGTATGATGAAACTATGTTCTTGGAAAACACTTGGCTAGAAAGGAGACCTGATCCAATAATTCGTACTACTAATATATAGCCTCTACAGCATGTCTCCATACCTCGGTGTTCTGTCTTGTTGCAGTGTGCTGCCTGTGTATGTGTTCATAATGCTCCAGTCTCTATAGTTTCCCCACAGCTTTTGCAGATGCATTTCCAAAAAACAACTTTGCCCTGGCACTGGCTCTGGGAGAAGCCCCATGTGCTTTTGTGAATTCTGTCAGGATTTCCTTCTGACATGTGTACATAATGGTTATCACCAATAATTGCTCTTTCCTTGATCCGCACCTTCTCTCCCTCCCTTTCCTCTCCCTCTTCCTCTCTGCTGCTTTTAGACACCTTAAAAACACTATTCTCAATGGAAATAAGATATCTTCTGTCAACAAATCATAGAAATAAATCCCTTTTCAGTTTCAGAGCTGGTAATCCATGAAACTACTTAGCTCTGTATAAACAAGTTAACTCAATTTACACACATTACTATTGCCATTGGAACTCAACAAGTGCTTGATTTTTTTTTTAATTCTCTCTCCTGGGTTCAGCAGTAGCAGTCATTTTTCTCCTCCTTAGTCGGTGGTGCAGTGCTGTGTTTTTGACTTGCAGTCTAGGAACAATGCTGATAACATCAATGTTTTAGTTGTTGCTAAGTAATGTTTACTGTGATCAAGGACTTTTCATTCTGTCATGCTCTGCCAGTGAGGAGGGGCACAAGAAGCCAGGAGGAAGCAGAGACAGGACACCTGACCCAAACTGGCCAATGGGGTATTCCATACCACAGCACATCATGCCCAGTATATAAGCTGGGGGCAGTTACCCAGTGTGGTCATCACCTCTATACTTTGGGAGGTATATAATAGAAATGTTTAGCAATTGCACATCTTTTTTTCCCTCCTTGGTTGGTCAGCCTATGAAGGAGACATTCCCTTACACCCCCAGCTTTCCCACCAGACTATTTACAGCATCATTTGAGAGGTTTGAAGGTTTTGAATGGCCTTTGGGTACCCTTGAGACCTGCCTGCTGATTGTGATGAGGATCACCATGTTGACACACATACAGAGTGTGTTTTACCCACAACCATTTCGTCTAATATTGAAAGCAGAGTCAGGTTTAGGTCTCGTATGGGGTTAGACAACAGTATAGGAAGACCAAGAGACTTTCCCCAAGTCTGGACAGTCATGAGTGGCAGGGTACGTGGGATAGTATGGGCAAGTATCTAGTCCAGTGGGTCCCTCTAGGGCTTTGGAAGCATTGCAGATGGAAGGCAGCTGTATGGACTCTGTGATGACAAGCTGCAGAAACTTGCTGAAGGAGAGGGTGAATTGAGTCAGTTTGCTTAGGTGGAAGCCATCCAACTGGCCTTGGACATTGCTGAATGAGAAAAGTGGCCAGTACTTTATCTCTGTACTGACTCATGGATGGTGGCAAATGC
>WYDI02028926.1:0-19392 GCA_009867235.2 Psittacus erithacus
TTCATGTGCCTTAGCATGCCTTCCAGGAGAATCTGCTCCAAGATTTTGCCAGGCACAGAGGTGAGACTGACTGGTCTTCACTCACAGTTTGTTACTCAGAAGTCATTGGTGGAGTAACCACTCGTGCCATCTGGCATTTGGTTGTTTTCCTCCCAGTGACAATTAGTCTTTGAAGAACTTGCATGATCTTACATTATATTCATGTACGCCCTGTGGGTCCATCAGAGCTTACCATACCCTGAGCATCTACTGAGGGTCACAGACCCAGGTCAGGCAGCTTGGCCCCTTGGGCTCCAATACCATAGATTCCTGAACTGAGACCTTACCAGCTGAGCAGATCTCTGCTCATCTGAGCACTGCCTTGTGATACGAGCAAATGTCTTTAGTCAATAATAAAGTCCAATGAATGACCCTAGAAACAGATGTGATGTTCCAAATCCCACAACTGACCTGCTGTATATGACAGAACAAGTTCCCTCATGTTGCCTCTTCATGTCCCACCTCCTTATCTGTAAAGGATATAGGAAAAGAGGGACTATATTTACCCATCACTGTTAAACCTTGAAACTCAATGGCAAAACTGTAAATCTTCTAAGAAGATCATGTTGCAAATGGGATTGATTTGAACAGACCAGGCACCTTGGTACAGAAGAAACACTCTATTTGGAGGACAAGAAGTCACCGTCCACAGTTCGTGCTTACCTGACATTCTGCTCTCACTGCACCCAGTCAGAGGCTCAGTGCACAGTGAAACACATTCACAGGTGAGGTGTTGTATCAGCCCAGACTCCGTTTTTCTGAGCTTTATTCCTCTTTTGTGCACTCCTTTGTCTCATTCTCATGTCACTGCCTTGTCATTTCCTTCTTGCTTTTCTGCACCTGATGTGATTTCTTGCCTTCTACTGCTATTAGCATCACATGGGAAATAAATACACTGAATTACTGCATGTGAGAAACACACTTCCAAGTGAAACAGTTCTGCTTCAACTAAATGGCACCAAGGCACTGGTCTAGGAGGAGCTGGAGCAGATAAATTGCTACAGGTTTGTTCTAGGGCAATATGAGTCTTAATCTCTTCTTATTGTCTGTGTTGGAGTGAGGGGCTCAAATGGCAGAAAGGATCCACAGAGGCACTAGGAAGTGCTTTCTGGGAACAGGGATGCTGCAGAAGTAGTGGCTGCTTAAAGAGATGGAGAGCAGCTTCGAAAAGCTTCCATCAGCAATCCTGACCCTTTGGCAGGGAATGAGGATGGAACGAGCTGTCTACCAAAATCGACTTCCGTCCAATTTTTCTGCGGGTAAGATGAATGGGGAGCAGAGTTAACTCTGTTAATTATCATTACTTTACATTTCAGCTGGAACTGAATTTAGCTGCTCTTTTTCTACCTCTTCAAGGTAAGAACCTACTACTACGTAGCTATGAGTAATTCCAGACTCATTTAGGTCAATACATCAGGTTGTCAGAGCTGAGAAACTGGGACACATCCACTGCCCCAGCTGGGCCAGACGCAGGGTGACAGCAGGGACCAGATCCACCTTCTCATCTCAAATCACCACATTCATCAAGAGTCCAACTCCTGAGATACAGTGCGACAAATAGCAGAAATTAGTGAGACCAAGAACGCCAAAAGGGTGGCACCCTTTAGGCTCAGGGTGAGGATCCGTCTTCACCTCCAACATCCAGGCTTTCATTGGGTCTCTACCGGGCACCATCAGGGTATTGCGGCTTGTGGAGAAAAGCCTTGGAATAAGTGGGTTAGAAGGAAAAAAGGAAAAATAAACATGTTGAGCCCACTTACAAGATGGAGAGAGGCAACACTTCATAGACAGCTGGCCAAAGCCTGGGAAGCTGCAGCCATCCATTGCAAGGGGCAGGCTAAGAGTGTGCACATGGTCATTGCCAGCCTCCTCCAGAAGCTGTGGGGTGATCAGGAAAAGTGCTTCTTCTTCCCTGGGGGGTTGTACTGCAGAGAAACGATGCTCTTCAGAGCACATCTTGAGTCTCAGCTTGAGCTGGCACTTTCCACATTGAGATGGGAGAGCATGGTTGGTGCTGAGTCTGGATGCTCAGCCCAAGGGGCACTTCGGCTCTACTCAGTGCTGTGAAATGGGATGGAGACGCAGACTATGTGGGAGGCAGATTGTTTTATGGGAAATATTGGGAATGGTTGTGCTGAGCTGATTAACTCATTTTAACGTTGTCATCTAGCTGCTCAAGTTGCCTCACATGAGCAGTGCAGCTGCGAGCGAAAACACTCCCACATGCAGGAAAGCCAGATAAGCCCCCGCCTGCCGTCGTTACAGCGAGGAGTCAGAGTCCCTTGAGGAAATGAAGGGTTATTTCTGCCTTTGTTTAAGCTTTAACTTGGAGCATGAAGGATGCCATTATGATGGCTCATTTTGTGCATGTCCCCATGTCCCAGACTGGGCCCAGCTTTGGCAATTCTTGGTCAGAATTTAAGGAATCGTGGGAGCCTGGCTTCCCACTTCATAATGCCACCTGGAGACAACAGTTGTTCGTTTTACCCCAGGGAAGTAGCTCTTCTTCCCCTCTCCTCTTCCCGGGGTTGTACAATATTAAGTAGGGGATACTGGGCTTTCTTCGTGGTTCCCCTCTTTGTCTGTGTTATTAGTCCCACAACAGGCTGCCTCGTAATCCCAAAATACAGATTTTTTGGACACTGTTCTGCTAATCCCGTGAGGGACTTGGCAACAACAGGAAAGCCAAGATTGTCTGGGATATTATCTGAACACGCTGGACCAAGGACAACCCTCAGCCTTTAGCTTTTCTCTTGGGTCACCAGTCACACCCCTCCGCATTAAACTTAAATTAAAACCACTCCAAAAGCAGTGTGGTTTCGAGCACCAGCAGCGAGGCATTTATATGGGATTTTCAAACTGATGCTTCTCCACAGGCCACTTTAGGACCCCCCAAGTGCAGGATATTGTCTCAAAATATTCCCTGAAAGCCAAGAAGAGGCACTGGTATCCAAGCACAGAAATAACAGCTCTGCCATCTCTGAAGGTGCTAGCTGTAAACCAGTCTTACCCTCTCTAGTTGTTCCGGAGCTCACGGCGGGTAATTCTGCTCCAATCTCCTATGCTTCCCATTATAGGCCTGAAGAAGCAGAAATGGGATTTGGGGTGGCTGCACGTTCACTTGCTCCCAGATGAGGCACGGAGCTGCATGGGATGCAACTTAGTGAAGCAGAAAATGTGG
The DNA here is from genome assembly GCA_009867235.2 of Psittacus erithacus. Classification (NCBI taxonomy): domain Eukaryota; kingdom Metazoa; phylum Chordata; class Aves; order Psittaciformes; family Psittacidae; genus Psittacus; species Psittacus erithacus. The sequence continues at coordinate 3,221 of WYDI02028926.1, forward strand.
GCATGCATCTCCATGGAAATAGGTACTTGGGAAGCATCTGAGAGGTTCTGGGGGTTGCGTTCTGCCATGAGCTGCATTTTGAATGGTAGCACTGTGAAAAATCAATATGGCACATTTTAAATGGATTACAAGGCAGATAAATGGCAGGTCTCCGAAGAGGAGCTGCAAAGGAAGAGTGATCCCATGGGAGTTTTTATAGAAAGAATATTTAGGAAGCTGTTCTTGGCTGTTTACTTCAGAGGTCAGGATGGATAAACAATTGAATATGAGGTCCCCATGTGATGCTTTTGCTAAAGGGGCTATGATATGACCGTAGGATGTATAAATGGGAATACTGAGTGGTGAGGGAAACATATTCGCTCTTTACCTGACATTAATGAGATGAAAATAGTTCAGTTCAGCCGTCAACACGTGAAAACTGTGTTGAAAAACTGAAAAAGATTGGGAGAAGAGCTGTAAGAGTGATTGAAATCATATCTTACAATGACCCAAAGGAGCACGATGTAGTTATATTATCAAAGAGGAATATAAGAGATTAATTGATCAAGGTCTGTAGTATCTGTACATGCAGGAAGAATGCAGTATCAGAGGATTCCTGAATCTAGCAGACAAAGGCATATAAACCAGGAAGACCAGAGCTGGAAAAAAGATCCAGTTGAAAAGGAGGCACATTTTTCTCCTTAATAGCCTTGCAATTAACCACTGGAGGAGCTGCCATGGGATACGGGAGGCTCTCCATCACCCAAAAAGGTACTTAAGTTGAGCGTGGATGTCTTTCTCTGCAATGTAACTCATGTATCTGAATGGGAATTGCTGGGCAAAGCTCCATGGTCTGCATTATGCAGGAGGGCAGAGGAAATCACCATGGAGGTGCCTTCTGGCTGTGAAATCTGTGAAACTATCAAAGCAATGACATCTGCATATCACATCCCAGCAGCGCCTAGCCTGTTTATGCAACACATGTTATGAAAAGACTCTTTTAGGGATATATTTAGAGGGCTTTAAATGTTTTATTAGAGGTTTACTTTATAGACTGCCTGTAAAACCAGGTAGATGAAATAAATCTTAAAAAATAAAAATCTCCTGAAATAGATTTTCTATGCCCCAAAATCCCAGTATTAAAGACCAATATCTCAGGATACTCTGGGCTTTCAATGTGATGCTCCAAGGACTCAGCCCTTCATCATGGTTTAAAGCTCCTATTTCACAGATTTATAGATGCTAAACTCAGAAGGGACCACTGTGATTATCTAATCTGACCTTGTGCATAAAGGAGGCCACAGGGCATCCCTCACTTACTTCTAGGCTGCTCTGAAGCCCTTCATACCATACTCTTCCTTCATACCATCATAGCCAAGATAGAACCCTTTCTCCTCCATCCACACAGATAAACTTCACATCGTCTCACGTCTCACCGCAACATCCTTCCTTCCACCCCTGACAAATGAAATCTTTCCTGGCACATGTCCATTCAAATTGCTGCTGCAAAGATCATTTGCCATTCCTGCCTCTTTGCCTGCCTCACTGGCTCTCCCTTCTGCCTTTCCATCAACACATCTCAGGCCTCCTCACAGCCTGCTCCCTACCTCTGCCTCTTCATCACACTTGGTACCAGCTCACTCCTGCCTCTTATGGCCCACTTTGCTCACTTGTTTTTTTTTAATCCCCTTCTTCTTTGAACAAACCCCATGTGGTGCAGCATCAGTCCACGGTAAGGGCCTTAAGAAACATCTGTGCTGGTAAATGAAAAGATGGGAGCATCTGCACCCATCAGGCTAGGTTCAGCCACACGTATCACACAGCCTCCTCTGGGCACATCTGCCTGGGGTCCTCCATGGGCTGCAGGTGGATGTCTGCTCTCCATGGACCTCCATGGGCTGCAGAGGCACTGCCTGGTTCACTGTGATCTGCACCGTGGGCTGCAGGGGAATCTCTGTTCCTTGCCACGCAAACCCAATACAGTGACAGACGTGGATCGTGGCACAGGGAGAAATCATCCCTGTGAATCATTAAATGCCTATCATTCCAAGACATACAACAGCATGGTACAGTTTTCATCTAGACAAAGCCTCTATTTAAGATTCTTCATCTCTCTCAAAGAACCCAACTTGATAATCTTGAGTTGCAGGAGACAGGTACCACAGTGTTCTCTTTGTAAATTAGGGCGAACTGAGGCAAGGAACAGAAGGTCCCACAATGGGGGAGTGAGCAGCACAGAAGGAAAGTCAGACCATGGAAAAGCCCATCCCAGACTTTGCTTTCTAGAGAAGAGCTCATTGCTTTCTGAGTGTGAGCAGTGATCAGTCTGGGGTAACAGGGAAGTGAGGCGAGAGGATGCAGAGAAGCAGGGAAGTGAGGAGAGAGGATGCAGAGGAGCAATCTACGGCTTCTGCTCTATGAAGAATGACAAATACCCTCTTTTACAAAGCCTTGGTGCTCAGAATTTTTTAACCTAATGCTGCTATACACAACTGCACAACAGGTCCCCGTCTGAATTTGCAGCAGTTACCATCTTTTGTGTCACAAGCAGAGTTTATTCCTTCTGGAGCCAATCTGCATAAAATTGCCAAAAGCTGACACAGGTCTCCCCTCAGCATTGCCTATTGACAAGCAGGCACCTCTGGCCAAACTGAGGGGAAAACATCTGTCAGTAGGTGCTAATGAGACCAGAGCATGCGGCAGGCAAGACCCAACCAGCTCAGCAAGATCAGACACAATTTGTGTTCTCGTCGGGTGATCACAGCTACCTACGGCTGCGCTCAGCCATCAGGGATCACTTGCACACATCCTTCCTTATGTGTCTTATGAATTTTGGCGTTAGCAGGATTCAAATCAGCCCTTCCAAGCTCGTCTGTCAAAGCAGAGTTTTGGCCAGTGCCTTGCAGGGGCTCGCACAGCAAAACAAAGTGGTATTAAAGAACGTGGCGGGTGTCCTTCTGCCTGAGCCAGTGCTGTTGAAGCATGGGGTGGGAAGTGCTTTTTTCAGCAGAGATATAAAATGAAATGCCCCACTGGTTGTAACTAGTCCTGGTACCATGTTGTTTTTGCAGAAAGTCATGGACAGCTTCAATCTTCATACCCACCAACCATCCTGAATGACATGCTGCCTCTGGAATAGGTGTGTGGCTTGATTTCAGGTTGTCAGGAGACAGGATCATCCCTTTGAACAGTGGTGAATCAGCAGGAAGGGAAGGAAAAGGGGAGAGAGAAGAGGCAGCAATTCACAGAGAAAAATTAATTAACTTTTAATTAACTGATTATTTACATCTATCTCACTTGTACAAATCAGAGCTAAGTATATCCATCCAAGCCAATGCATATGATTCACAGTTTGTCAAATAGATAGCCTGCAAGTGAGAAGTTGCAGAAATAAAAGTCATGAATCATCAGTTGTTCTTTTATGCTCGTGGACAGCATCTTTTATTACATGTAAATTCAATTTATAACCATTGCAAACTGAAAAAATAGCTAAAGTTAAGTTTGCATGGATAGAAAAATGACAAGGCTTTGAAAGTAAGAAATTGTGAGCCTAAGGATGGATTCTGACCTGTTGTTTTAGTGGGATCCACCTGACCAGCTGCAAACATCTGCAATATCTGTTTATGGGCTCTACTTGGGGATTCTCCATCCCAGCCTGAAATAGGCAGCTCAGTGAGAAAGCATACCTTAAAAACTGCCATTTCCCTCTGATGACCATCAGAGGAAGTTCAGGTAAAGACTGTCGTTTACCAAAGTTAGGTGAGATGAATCCTATTTGCTAATGCTCCTTGAAGCCAAATTCATAGACAAGTCCCTAGTAGCTTTGAGAATTTCAGATGAGACACCTCATTTGATGCATGAGCCTTTCTTTGGAGAGTGCTAACCTCCTGCAGTGCTGTCTACAATGGTAAAAGCCTCAAACATCTCTCTACACAAAGTCAAGTTGCACAATCTGAGCTGAACAGCCCAGAAGAAATAGATCTTTTTTAATGTGAGGTCTTTCCTGCACCCATTTCACAGCACAGGCACCCCCTACCCTGTTAGTTTCACTATGGACGTAAACCAGCCCCATCCTCCTCTTCAGACTCATCCTGTGCTTTTGCCATGGCTTGTTGGGAACAAACATGTGGTTCAGTCTGCAGAGGTTGTAAGCACATTTCTTGATGCTTCTTTGACATGACAAGAACTGTCAAGGGTTTGCAGAGTGGGAAGAAAAGCCCCATCTCAAAAACATCTCAGACGGGGTGTCCGCACTGAGGCAGCTGCTGTCCTGTGTCACTTCTAAAGATGCAACAAACAGGACTGTGTGTCTGTTGCCTCTGGAGCACATCTACAGGGTCAACAAACAAGTGGATATAAAGTTAGCTGTTTAACTGACTTGACTGTTCAGAAATGCAACGAACAAACGTAAATGCCACCGGGTATCTGGAAACCAGTGTTTTCTGTCTGAGACGTAAAAATGAATGCAGAGCAACACCCAAGCACTGAAAGTTAGCAGACTAGTGACAAAAATATACACCAGTTGCTAGGAGATGGCATTTAATCTAGAATTTTAGGCAATAAATAAAAATGAAGTTATAAGAATAAATGTTGTTTAGGGCAGAAACCAACCTGGAGCAAGTGGTTGTTTATGAGAGGGAGCAAAGCTGCCGTGGCTGCACAAGAGCAGGATGCTGCCCAGCATCATGCCAGAGGTGAATGGGAAGTTATCAACTTGACTGTGGGAACAAAACCCCCTCCTCCAGTGAAAGACATGGTGGACAAAACTCTTTTGTAGTTGAAGTTGCTGGGAGATGAGCCACTAAGGTAAATAAGGGCCGTACATCAACCTGCAAACATCACCTTTGTCTGGGTTGGAAGCCCAACCAGAACCTATAATGTGAAACGCAGCTTGCTGCCTCTGGTTGTAAACTTTACAGGAAAGCACAGCAAAGGAAATCCCAAACCCACCAGAATCTGCTGGTTTCTTTCCCACTGAAAGCCCTGCTTTCTTAATAGAATTCAAAATGATGAATGCTGGGTTTAAGGGCAGAATGCCTTGTGAAACCCAATGGGCTTCAATAGCAAGGCCAGTAGGGAGTGAGCTTGGCTGCTTCTTACAGCAGCCCAGCTCTTGGTGGGATTTCCCTGAGCAGAATTTTAGTCCTGTTGAAATCAAGGGCAAAACTGCAATGCATCTCAAAAGGGCACACACACCCAAGAAAAGGTTTGCCTGTAACCTCGTCCAGCACATGGTAATCACCTACATCTTTTGAGGATGTAACTCTCTTCTGGTTCATAGATAAAGTAACTATATGGAGGTCTTAGATGCAGTGTGCCTGAGTGATTTCCATCTCAGACACCCCCCTGACCAAGGCTGGAAAGCATTTTAACGCTATTTGGTCACAGTGATTACATTCACTAGTGGGACCAAACCGAAGGAGTCCCAGGAACAAGATGGAAATTCATAACTTGGATATTACCTGAAATCCTGAACACTAAAGCACTGCTTGTTTAGACTTGCTTAGGACAGTGCTTGTCGGAGTGATTAATAATTTTCTCTGGGCTGCAGCCAAAGATCAGAGTCCATGCTGATGCCTGCAATCTGCCAGAAGGCTTTGATATTGTCAGCAGAGTTATGGTCAAGACTAAATAATCACTGGTTGAAGAAATACGTACTCCTCACTCTGCAGATCCAGAGGACCATCCTCTGCTGACCCAGCTTGTTTTCCAAAGCATAACTGCTGGTTGCAGGTGTTGCTGGGTGCTGCAATGGCCTTTGCAGACCTATAGGTGCTGGCAGGAAGGCAGTAACAGATGTGCTGTTACATCAGTGCTGCTGGTGGCACCAGCACCAACTCTTCATGCAGCCCAGACACCACAGATGGTACCACCATGTCTGGATATGCACATTTGTCAGAGTCCTCTGCAATAAGGAAGGGCTGGACAAGGACTGTTTGGCTGTTGCTCAGTCTCTCTGACTGATCCCACCACTGGACAGGAGAATATCAGCCAGGGAGGGTTGGCTGGGGTTTTGTCATTACAAGTGGTTAACAGCCCAACCACTACAGGCACTGACTGCATCTCTCTTACTTTGTCATCCTAGGTGACCCTGCTTGACAGGAGGGTTGGACCAGATGCCCCCCAGAGGTCTGTTCCAATCTCAACCATTCTGTGACACACTGATTTTTATGCCAGCAGTGATTCCTGAATTTGTGGAGCTGAATGTAAAGCCTGGAGAGACCTCACCTTCAGGAACCTGCTCCTTCCACCCCTGTGAGAAGTCCACCCCTGCTGTAAAGCTTTGCAGTTCCACGGACATCCTCAGAAGGGACCTGGAGGCTGCTCTGAGGGATGATGGTAATGGTGATGTGCACCTAGTGCAGGAAGGCTTGGGCCCTTGCAGCATCATGGTGATGCCCTTGGGTCATAACACCAGCATGCAATGCTCCAGGCTTGGGGAAAAGTGGCTGGAAAACTGCTGGGCAGAAAAGCACCTGGGGGCGCTGACTGGTGGCCATTGAACAGAGCGGCTTGTGCCCAGGCAGCCAAGAAGGCCAATGGCATCCTGGCCTGTATCAGCAATAGTGTAGCCAGCAGGATCAGTGCAGTGATCATCCCCCTGCACTGGGCACTGGTGAGGCTGCACCTCGAATCCTGTATTCAGTTCTGGGCACCTCACTACAAGAGAGGCATTGAGGGGCTGGAGCGGGTCCAGAGAAGGGCAATGGAGCTGGTGAAGAGTCTGGAGCACAACTGTGATGGGGAACAGCTGAGGGACCCGGGGGGGTTTAGTCTGGAGAAGAGAAGGCTCAGGGGGGACCTTATTGCTCTGTACAACTGCCTGACAGGAGGGTGGAAAGAGGTGGGGGTCGGTCTCTTCTCCCAAGTAACAATAGGACAAGAGGAAATAGCCTCAAGCTGCGCCAGGGGAGGTTTACATGGGATAGCAGGAAAAATTTCTTCCCTGAAAGGGTTGTCAGGCATTGGAACAGGCTGCCCAGGGCAGCGGTGGAGTCACCAACCGTGGAGGTATTTAAAAGACTTGTAGATGTGGCACTTAGAGACGTGGTTTAGTGGTGATCTTGGCAGTGTTGGGTTTGCATTTGGATTCTATGATCCTAAAGGTCTTTTCCAACCTAAATGATTCTATGGCTCTATGATGGCATGGTTGCTCTGGGCTGCAGCAGGCTGCTTTCCCAGAATGACTGGAGCTGCCTTTACTTCTGCTGGCAGCAAGCACAGATTTATCAGCGGGCAATGGAGGCAGTAACCTCATCCCTGCTGTGTCAGGTGGGAAGGGCCAGCTGCCCACACTGTCCATCTGTCCACATCGTGGCTGAGCCTGGGGCTCCCTTCAGCCCAACGTGGGGTTTGAATGAAGATCAGAAAGAAAGAAAAATGTAAAAGAGGCTTGTGGGAATTGCATGATTTTTTCAGTGTGAAAGAGTGTGCTCATGGGCTTCCAAGGGCCACTGAGAGGGCTTTGTGTGTGTGAAGATGATCATAAATCAGGAGACTGGAGCACAGAGCATCCTCACTCTTCAGTTTGTAATAATTTGCAGTGACTACAAGCAGGCAAAGTGTGCCAGAGCCAATCATATCCTGATTTGCGCAAGAAGTATGGCCAGAAGGTGATGCAGGAGGTGATGCTCCCCCTCTACTCTGCTCTCATGAGGTCCTTTGAGTACTGAGTTCAGCTTTGGGGCCCCCAACACAAGAAGGATGTGGATCTGTTGGAGTGAGTCCAGAGGAAGCCACAAAGATGCTCTGAGGGCTGGAACACCTCTGTTATGAAGACAGGCTGAGAGAGATGGGGTTGTTCAGCCTTTCAGTACTTCAAGGGAGCTTATATGGAAGACAGAGAGACTTTTTACCAGGGTCTGTAGTGACAGAACAAGGGCCAATGGCTTTAAAATAAAAGAGGGTAGATTTAGATTAGATTTAAGGAAGAAATATTTTTACGATGAGGATGGTGGGACACTGGCGCAGGTTGCCCAGAGAAGCTGTGGTTGCCCCATCCCTGGCAATGTTCAGGGCTAGGCTGGATGGGGCCTGGAGCTTTTGAGCAACGTGACCTAGTCCAAGGTGTCTCTGCCCATGGCAGGGGGTTGGACTGGATGATCTCTGAAGGACCCTTCCAACCCAAACTTTTCTGTGGTTCTATGATTTGATTTTTCAGCCCTGTGTTCTGATCTGGGGGCACTTTGCAAACCTTTACACAGCAGCACAACTCCTAAGAGGTCTGGGAAGAAACGTCTAATCCTTTGCCAATATCTAGGGCTTAGAAGTACCCTCCAAATCCAGGTACAGGTACCTAGGCCAGCCAGTGAAACCAGCAGTTGCAGGGCATTTCTGAGGGAGCTCATGGTTGAGCAGCAGCTTTCAAACATTAACAGTGATGTTTATCTGCCTTCAGAGAAACTCACTTCCCTTGTGCATGGACTGTGTGCAAGTCAAGCCTGCTTATCTCTTGATGCAATTGATATGCAAGGCTGCTGCAGTTTGGTGGTTAATAAAGCCAGAGTAAATGCTGCTATAAGTATCAGTTGAAGAAGGAAGTGAAACCAAAGGGCACTGCCAGGGGTCCTATGCCAGCGCTGTGCTGTAAGAATTATGAAAGGGGGATAGTCTGTAATATTTTTCCTCCAATTTCCTATTTCCCTGTATGGATGTATAAGATGCCTCCTGCTGTAACCTCAACTGTACCTCAAGATGCAGGTCTGGGGGAGCAAGAAGAGAGGAGAAGAGGCCGATCTGCTTTTCACGTGCGGAAAAGGAGGCAGGGGAAACCAGGGCATAATATTTCCAAGGCCCACTCATGGCTCATGGTTATCCCAGACACCACCTTTTCCACTGGTTTAAAGCCACAGAAGCAAGGTGTGCACACCCTGAAGGGACTGAGGTCATGCCAATGAACAGAAGCGCTCCCTCTCCACAGCAGCATGGCTCACATAATCTGAGGAGTCTGGAGAGCAGAGATGAGCTGAGCACAGGCAAGCCCATCCCAGGCCAGGGATTCTCCACTTCCCTGGCTGAGCTTAAGGATTCTTCTCATTTCCTCAGCAGCTGCTTTGGGTTTACATGCACCACCTACCTATGGAAATGGGAATGGGTACTCACACCCACCTACTCCATGCAGCAGAGAGGGCTGTGTGGAGAAGATGGATTACTTTCATCTTTGTGATTGTGTTTTACCTTTTGATGCCCTGGATGTTTATTCCTTTATCATGTATTAATTATTGGCATTCTCTAGGCTTCCTTCTTTCTTAATCTGATTTAAAACAGATATTTGCATTTGAAAAGTAACTAGCATGTATAGCAAATCCTTTCTCTTGGTTTGCTATTAATGCAGCCGGCTTTGATGTATTATATTAATGCTGTTTGCCAGGGGTGAAATTAGCACACCCATCTATGGAGAAGCACTTCCCTAGTGAACCTACTGCTTTTACCCACAGGCAAAGCATCTCGCTCCCCTGGTGTAGAACCTGGTTCCTGACTGCAGCAGCAGCATGGTCACATCACCACTTCACTGCCCTTGTGTTGATTTCTGGAGGTCCAGAGGCTCTGCATCCTGCCCATACAAACCCCAACCTGCCAACCTGCCACTGGGGAAGGGGGAATTTACAGGAGAAGGATTAGACGTCTATTTCAATGGAGGATGTGGAAGCTAAACACATCACACTGCACCAAACCAGCAGCTGAGGGTTATGCAGGGAATAAGGCAAGTGAGCGCAGGGGGACGCGTGGTCAGAAGAGGACTGGGTGAGATCAGGATTTGCCTAAGGGTCTTCAAGAGGGTGAAACTCATGTGTTCTTCAAAACTGTCTGACCTTTCCGATGCAACTGGGGGACTGGGGGAATAGAACAAATCAGTCCTCTGGCGGGTTCAGTACCAGTATTTCCCCAGTTTCTATTTTTTTTACACTGTATCACTTGCATAATTTAGGTCTTCTGGGAAGTTGCCCTGAGCCTCATCGATCTGTTTAAATTGGTGCAAAGGGCATACACAGCCACTGCTGTAACCCACTTGGGTTGGGTTAACTGCGATGATGAGCGGCGGGCATGGGACTAAGTGACCAAAGGTGCAGTATCAGGCTGGCTGATGTGATGGTACCTGCGCTGGGTCAAGTCACCAGCCTCAACCCATGCCTTTCCCTCCCCTCCACTGAGGTCTGGCAGTCAAACTGCATAAAGCAGCCTCTTCTCACCCCATCCAGCACAAAATTCCACATTCCTTGAATGGGGAGGTTCACTCCTGCTGTGGGGACTGGATGAGAAGCAGTACTTCCGCAGAGCAGAGCTGGGGAGAGAATAGCCTTTGGCAAGAAGTAGCACTGAGCAGCAGGAGCTGGAAACCAGAACAGCATGTCTGGTCATGGCGTTAGCTGATTAAGAACAGCTCAAAGTGAACTTGTTTCTTCCTAAATGCCCATGTAGAGTGTTGCACCAGGCTTAGTTTGTTTTAAAAGCATTTAAGTTAAATTATTACAACTTCTGACCATGGACAGGACTTAAGGCGGCTTCCAGAGCTCATTTACAAAAGGGGCTGGAAAACTTATTTCAAGTTAGCAGCCTACATTACAGTAGTAGTAATTTGAACAGGTGGGGACTGGGGGAAGTAGGAGCATTAGTCAAATCGTGAATCATCAGCTAATCAGATTGCCACCCATATTTGCACCAAAAGTAAAAAAACCAGTGCACGAAAACACCACACATCCCCAGCTACAGAACTGACTCAGCACAGACCCAAACTTTTGATGGGGTTTACCAGAGTGAGTGGTTACACTTCCATTTGGTACGGACATGGTCTTGCTCTGGAAGCCACCAGAGGGGTTGCCTCTCCTCTGACTCCATCACCTCTGAAGGCCTGGAGCTTCTTTGTATTCTTTGCTCCCCGCCACGTTTCTGCTCAATCCAAGCACGGATGAGTTTGGGGCTGCAGAGTCTTCACATCTCCCTTCACTCGTGTCTGTTCTGCGAAAGCAGTCAGCACTCAGACTTGAGGCTCTTCCCACTGGTGAGCTGGCAAAGCAAAGAGCCCAACATCAGATGTCCCAGGAGGGCACCCCAGGACACCTGCAGCCCCTGCCTCCTTCAGGGATGCTGCAAGCTCTTTCTGGTGCACGAGGAAAGAAGCGGGTCACAGACAAGCTCCTTGACCCTTCCAAACCCCACGTGAAGGGCTGTGCAGGACCATGCTGTGACTTGGTGCTGGGCAGCAAGGAGCTGAGGTGCTGGAGCAGGTCCAGAGAAGGGCAACGGAGCAGGTGAAGGGTCTGGAGCACAAGTGTGATGAGGAACAGCTAAGGGACCTAGGGGGGTTTAGTCTGAGAAGAGAAGGCTCAGGGGGGACCTTATTGCTCCGTACGACTTCCTGAAAAGAGGAAGGATAGAGGAGATGTCTGGTCCCTTTTCACAAGAAACAAGTGATAGGACATGAGGTACCGGCCTCAAGCTGTGCAGGGGAAGTTTAGATGGGATATAAGGAAAAACTTATTCATCAAGAGGGTGCTCAGGCATTGGAACAGGCTGCCCAAGGCAGTGGTGGAATCACTGTCCCTGGAAGTGTTCAAAACCTGTGTAGATGAGGCCCTCAGTGACATGGTTTAGTGGTGGTCTTGGCAGTCCTGGGGTACTGTACTGCAACTTGATCTTAAAGGTCTTTTTCAACCTAGTTGATTCTATGATTCTAAGGGCTGCAGCAGGTCTGCACTGCCCATGCACCACAGTAGGGGCTCACTTTCTCCTGGAGTGCAGTCACTGAGGAGCCCCTGGGGTAAAAAAACATACAGAGATTTAACTGGATTAAAAATAAAATCAAACAGAAACTACACTCTGTTTGTGGAATTCCTCGTGTCTTACACCAGCAAGCAGATAATCAGAAATAAAATGCTGAGGCTGCTAGTAGATACTTGCCTGTTTGTGTGTGCAGTGGAGAAAAGTGCTTGTTTGGTGCTGATTACAGACTATGGAATAAGAGCAATTTCTTATCCCACCTCCACAGGAGCTATTTAAATAGCTTTACACCCACTTTGAATGATGCTCAGTTAGAAAGGGAGTAAATCTGGAAGTTATTACTCCTTGAAAGGAGAAGCACCAATAAACAGGCTCTGCTAAGGCTGCTGCTGCTCCTGGGGATAGCACCCACCTAAGAGCCACAGCTCCCTCCACCAGACCACCTTTGCTGTGAGACACTTGTCATAGGGCAGCCCACAGAGAGAGCACACGCTGCAGAGCCCTTCATGCCCACTCTTTGTCCCAGTGAAGCTATAGGCCAAAGCCCAGCTGGATACATGCAGACACCTCAACACACTGCACAGGCCACCATGCATGCGCTCCCCATCCGGCACAGCAGGGAAGCGAATGGCCAGCAAAATCCAAGGACATGAAAGGCAAAATAATAGGCAGAGACTTAATTTTAAAAGCCCTTATAAAATCCTGGGGATAGGGCTGTGCCACCCTGGGGATAGGGTTGTGCCATGTGCAGTCATTCAGTACCTCCCTTTCCCCTCCTTGGGGATTCCCAGCCATGAACTCACAAAGTGAGCAGAGCTTGCCAGCTCTTTCCCAAAACTGTCAGTGGAGATTTAACCCATAGCACAGCTCCTCTGCAGGGCTTCCCCACAGCAGCCACTGGCCAAGTCTCTTCCTGGGGGGCGTTGAGGGAAAAGTTAAGCTCAAGTGGGGAACTGGAGTGCATGGGGAGGGGGGAAAGACGTGGGGGACCAGGGATGTGTGAGGCAGGGACCTTGGCGCTGGTAGTTCCCAAGACCCTGCACACACCTGAGCGCAGGCACAGGCAGCCGGGGAGTTTTCCCAATCCCGCCACATTATGTGTCTGTGGATTCCAGGTGCTTCCGAACTCAGCTGCACCCAAAGAGAGACTTTTATGAATTATGCACTAAAAATAGCCGCAGAGCGCCCAAGTCCTCTAATGAATCTCATACAATGCCACTGTCAGAGTCAGCTGCTCGTATTTATACCCTCTCAGCACAGTCAATCCTGCTCTGTAACACAGCACATTGGGGCCCTGACCCTACAGCGAGTTTCAGGCAAAGCCTTATTTGTCTCTGGCTTTTCCCCAGCAGAGCTCTGCTGTGAGATTAAGATCTTAATATTTATAAGCCTCTGTTTTTACTATCTGTTTAATGTCATGGTAAATCAGGTGCCTACGCTGCCATCCCTGCATCCCACCTGAAACCTTCACCTTCTTAGCAAAGGGCAGTTATGTTTTCCCTTAAAAATAAACTAATTATAAAACCACAGTGATTTTCTCACATTTAAACAGCCTCAGTAACAACCAATTATTTCTGAGGACAGGAGAAACAGCTGTTGCACTGCTGAAGCTCAAACAGTTGCATCTCTGCTTTTTGAACGGATAAGAGTTGATATTTTTATTCCCATGTGATATTACCAAGATGTGATAAACAACCATAGCATTAGTATTAATTTGTGGAGCAAAGATCACTTTAATTTGCTTCAAGCTAAGGAATCATTTTAACAGTATTACCACTCCACAAACAGCCATTAGAAAGTCTGTTCTGTCTTTCTCTCCTTTTTCCCTTCCTCCTTTTATTTTTGATAAAGCAACACAACCCTCGGCAAAGGCTATTTCAAGGCAAAGACAGTTTGTAAGCCAGCCTTAACTCTTTCCAGGTTGAGGAGTGGCCTTCAAAAAATCCTTTTCAAAGTTCAACCCAGCACTGTTGACTACTGAATAAAAGGTGAGCATTGACTTTGCCTCCCAGGGACCTTCTGAGCTCTCACCAGAAGGTGGGCAAACATCACACAGGAGTTGGTTCCCCTCCTGTGGCCTTTAGATAAGGACTCTGCTAAAAGGTTTCCTCTTCGATCTGCATATAATCACCCAAATCAAAGTGGGATCTGTGGGTACCTGCTATCTGTGGAAACCGGGCTGCTGTCATTGTCCCTGCCCATGGCAGGGGGGTTGGAACTAGATGATCTTAAGGTCCTTGCCAACCCTAACTATTCTATGATTCTATGATTTAGGCTTCTAAACACAGAGCCAAGCCTGGAGCCCCAGGCTGCTGGCTCTGCAAGGTTTTGCTTAATTCTTTGGAAATCCTTGCTGCACTTTGCCACAGAAAAGCACATCCATATCACTAAGAATGGTGACTCTTCATCAGGGACTGTTAATGGTAGGACAAGGGGGAAATGGGTTCAAACTTAAACAGGGGAAGTTTAGATTGGATATAAAGAAGTTCTTTACTGTGAAGGCAGTGAGGCACTGGAATGGGTTTCCCAGGGAAGTTGTGAATGCTCCATCCCTGGCGGTGTTCAATGCCAGGTTGGACAGAGCCGTGGGTGACATCCTTGCCCATAGCAGAGGGGCTGGAAGTAGATGACCATAAGGTCCTTTCCAACCCAAACCATTCTATGATTCTGTAATGGTGGTTTGAGCTAATTAAGCAACAGGGTAACATTTTTTAACTGCACATGTGCCTGCTGCTAAACCCTTCCAAATATTTTAGCTGCACTGCATTTTTTATGCTGCCTTTCTCCCTAGGATCATGACACACTTGACAGTGATGACAAATCAGCCCTTGCACTGTCCTATTAGCCAGGAAAGCACTATCAACTCCATTTAGTTGGAAATCTGAGGCCCCTAGGTAACCCTGTAGAGTGATTACCCCAGGTAGTTACCTAGAACAAGCCAGTCTCAGGAGGTGAGTCCTGAGACTCTAACCACTCTGGGAGGATGCTCTCCTGGAAGGCACAGGGGTGATTCTAGGTCTCCTACTTGGGCAAACACTTTAAGCACAGAGTTACCAGATTTAAAAAAAAGGGTTAGGGACAGGTGAGTGTGTGACAGCATTTCTTCCCTTCTGTTTTGTGTGTATTTCAATCCTAGAATCACAGAACTGTTATTGTCCCTTCCTTCCTAGGGTTGGAAGGGACCTCTGGAGATGCACGTTTTGAGATTCAGAGTTTAACCATGTAGGCAAAGTAGACGGAGGAGCAACTAACGCCCAGTGGGTTAGTCAAGAACTTACCCAACAGCATCAAAACTAAGGTACATCCAAGTGTGCAAAGCAGTAAGATATCTTTCACATACAAAAAGGGGAAGTTACCACGGACTTCATGTGGGTGACTCTTAGGAATTAAACTTTGGAGGCACCTAAAGCTATAGCTGGACACCAAGAGCAAGACCCAAAATGAGAAGTCCACACTAATCCACCTCTTTAAGAATCTGGCCCCAAGTGACTTGCCACAGATTGGGCAGGTGTTAAGTTGCAAAGCCAGAAATAGAAAACCGATTCCCGCTCCTAGCCTTTCATTTGAGGGCTTGGACAGGTTCCCAGACAACTGCCAGCCGTATGAAGACATAAATTATTTGGAAGAGTGCAAAGGGTAATGGACCAGAGTCAAAAGCCACCTGCAAGCTTGCAGACCCTTAGCAGGCACCAGCGGCCAGAGCAAACCTGGGGGCTGTGACTCATGTATTTGCCATGTGGATATGCTGAAATAGCCTTTCACTATCCATTCTTCCTCTTCCCCAGGCAGGATTTCTATTTTACACTGGTTTGTGCACCACCATCCTCCTGCCTGGTAGCAGACGAAGGCAGATTTATTACAGACAGAGGCAGACTTCCACTTTGGGAGCACTCTGCTGCCAGAGCCTGCCTGGACTGCGGAGAACTCTGGTTGAAGATTTGAAGGCAGGCCGTGAGATTCCTGTTGGCTGCCATGCTGCCCACAGGGCCCGAACAACAGCAGCGAAATAAAGCAGGGCTCATTTCATTCTTTATGTGGGACCATTACAAGTGGTGGGTGACAACTGGTTTAGAAAGGTGGCCTTCAAAAAGTCAATTGATCATCATAGTCCCTCTCCCATTCCAGTCAGGAGTATTCACACATCTCCCCAAATAAGCCTTGCCCAGCACAACAGGATCCAGAACTGTATGGAGCAAGTGTTCTGCAACTCATAGAATCATCATAGAATGTTTAGAGTTGGAAAGGACTTTAAGGCCATCAAGTTCCAACTCCCTTGCCATGAGCAGGGATGCCTCACACTGGATTGTGTCACTCAAGGCCCTGTCCAACCTGGCCTTGAACACCACCAGGGATGGAGCATTTACCATTTTCTTGGGAAACTCATTCCAGTGCCTCACAACCCTCACAGTAAAGAACTTCTTCCTTATATCTAACCTGAACTTCCCCTGTTTAAGTTTGAACCCATTACCCCTTGT